>JAQIWA010001359.1:0-18958 GCA_034693305.1 Eueremaeus valkanovi | reverse complement strand
TAGTGTCGCGAAATCTTCTTCACTACTAATGAACTGTTTTGTGACACAAATGCCGATTGAATTGATTTCAAGTCTTGCAGTTCGGGAACCGAATCGTCCGAATGGAGTGTCAGACTGTGGACAGTCATGAATCCCTTGTTCTCGACATTTATTTTCAGATTTTTTAAAACAAATTCTCGATTCAAATGATATAATGTCTGAAAATTTATATCTTTTTTTCGAAAAGCATTTTTCTTTTTGAAGCGAACGGTAATAATCGGCTGAATATTCGAAAATCGGTTCATTTCTTTGTATACATAATAACCAATCGCTGTATCAATGAATTCATTATTAATTCCAATCATATTATTGTCCAATAAATGCATTTCTGAATCAAAATCAAATTATTTTAGAATTTATCTCTGAAATAGTATCCAGGTTTACTGTACATTAATGAGGGTTCAGGCATAACTTTCTTAGCCTTCTACTGACGTTTCCACTTCTAGTGGACAGGAGTGACCGTATAGGCATTCAATATAACGCTACAATAAATACCCTGCTTAGAAAAGTAGATCTAAAAATGAGTTATTCCTATATTTGCTTTACACTGTGTGGGGCATTTCTTGTACAAGGGATGTCCAAGGTTTGCCAAAATAGCTTGATAGATTGCAAAAATGGTGAAATTATGTATAAGGTCATATGATTCATGTGATTCTTGTGTATTTGCAAAATTAATCAAGATACCCTGGAGATAATATTGTACAGTGTAAAGCAAATACCAGGAATAGTTCATTTTTAGATCTTTTATAAGCAGGGTATTCACCGTAGCCTTGCAATGTCAATTTTGCTTGAAAATTAATTCGAAATATCAATCATTTGTTTTCACTGCAATACTCACTCAAGTGTTTTGTGTAGTAATTGTGGAAAAATGTTTCGTTCAATACATCCGAATAAGTGATTCCAAAGGCAGATAACATATAGTAAACACATTCGGATATATAGTCTATGTTTTGCACAATATTTCTATTCGGGTTATGCTTTCGATATTCTTCATAATAGTGTCGACAATAATTTGCGTAACTCAACACTGAGCCGATCTGGTCAACATTACGATAACCTACAAAGAAAAATATTTATGAATAAGCCTAACACATCCGGGGTCATTTGGAATCATTTTTTAGTTGAATGATTCAAATGTAAGCCTAATGTGGAAATCTGTTTATAAACAGTTAAGCACTTGTTTGACACTGAAATTACTGAACCCTATGTACTGAACTCAGTGGCGTCAATACCACTTTTAAAGAACGTGCACGCACAAATCGTAGACTACATTTTTAGCACATAAATCGATCGTTACTACTATAATAAGAGTTGAGATAAAGATTATTCACACGAGTGATGAGTTCACTCCCGTTCTTCAATAGTAGTATTGACGCCACTAAGTCTGAGTCTGGTTTTGCATAGAGATCAGCAGGACACACTATTTACATATTAGGAATCAATAGAGCTATACCTCAATCAACAGAGCTATTGATTCCTAGCATGTAAATAATGTATCCTGCTAATCTCTATACAAAGCCAGACTTTCAGACTAACTGGCGTCAATACTACTATTGAAGAAATCTAAACTCAATTTATTGTTCAAAACAATAAGTTTGTAATTAAACGGATAATTGAAATAATCGATTGTTATTGACTCAACTGTGTCAGTATTTAAAAACTTATTATTTTTATTATTAAAAATATAATTGATTTTTGTTTTAAACTTTTGGAAATAATCATTAAAAACTTTTTACTTAACCCTCCGTTTGTACCGCTTTTTACATTGTGTACTGTGGCTTATTAATTTGCCATAATATGATTGGCTGATTGAAAAGAGGAGTCTCATCTCAATGATAAATAAGTTACATGATGTGTATAGTGGCTGATAATTTGCATCACTAAAATATATTGATAATACAAATAATTCAGCCACTATACACACGGCAAAACCTTTTTTATTCATAAACAAAGGTGTGCTCTGTTTGATATTAGACACGACTTACTTGGATTGCAGTGAATCCAACTTCACTCTGAATACACTAAAATATACTGCAAAAAAATAAATAACTTGATGTGACTTGTGGCTGATTAATTAACATTTTTTTAAATATTTAATTAATTATAAATATTTAAAATTAATTTTTTATACCAAAATTTAAATTATAATGTGTTCGAGGCATTCCTAGAATTTATTTGAGTATTTATTGGTAGTTTTTATACAAATTAACCTTAAACATGCTCTGGCGAATTAATCCGCCATAGTACGAACCGAGTGTTAAACTAAACAATAATTTCGTACATTTGTTGACTAAAATAAATTTTATACTAATTAGTACTGATTTAAGAAAATATTTGATACAAAAGAAAAGCCAATAAATTGCAATCAATATATAAATTAAAAATAAATTCATTTTTAGTTTTTTCAATTCATTCAATGATAGTATTTTTTATCTTGAAATTAATTTTTTATTTTATTTTTAAAGATTAATAATACTTATGCAAGGACAATTTTATCGACTCTCTTGGAGAATATGCATAATCAACCTAGACAACTTTTGGTCGAAAAAGAATCAAAATATTCCATCAGGCTCAAAAAATATTACGAACCAAGTTTTTTTTAACAGTCTGCCGGCGCATACCGTTTCATAGGCGGATAAGCGGTTCATGCAGTTGCCGACTAAAACCGCATATCGTTTCGGAGAAAACGATATGCGGTATGCGTTTCAGTCTATCCCGATCCAAAGTATACTCTGTGGTAATAACTTTTGTGCTTGTTTCAGTTAGAGCTTAAGTCCTCTTTTCGTTAAGCTTTAGTCATCGGAAGGATAAGTCTTGTTTGCAGATATGAATTTGGACTGGGATGATTATGTTGTGATTCATGATGGTAACTTATGAATACCAAGTATCATCTATTGACTATATTATCAAGATTATCACCAATAGATCTAATGTGTACTGGCTGGTAATAATGTTCTGGCTTCTTTGTCAAAAAATGCGTTCAAAATACTATTGAATTTGAATTTGTATTTCATTTCAATTCTTTCCAAATAAAGTCCCAATTCATGAAATAATTGAACTTGCTATTTTGAGCATGGTTGCTTGAAGTCATACGAAATATTGAATACGAAATAATCAATAATAGCCACAAATAATGATTAGTTTTTTCCTAAATTTTGAGAATATTTTATAACAAAAACAGTCTTTCATTAATAAGCGATTATGAATATCAGTATATTATATTCTGACAGTATAAGTAGTCAATAGAAGGCAATTGTTATAACTTTTATGCAAATTGTGTTCACATGAATATTAATGACAATCCTATCCAATATTGTTAACCTTTCTCTGTTGTGTCGCTCTTTTCTATGTCATTAACATAACTACAGTATATTCCGGGTCACTATAGAAACTTTAAATATTATTTGAGTCAATGATTAATTGCATTGAATTGTTGGACAAAACTGTATTATACAGTAATTGCTTACAAAACTATTGACTCATATTTCAAGGCTTTTTCATATAATTAATAAAATAATTGACAAAAATTAAATTTTTTACTGCAATACTCGCGTGTATTAACTCTTTGACGCGTTGGGCACTTCATTAAAAAAGTCATAGCAATTAAGCGCTCAGTTCGTGGCCAGTATGCAGACAGTGTAAGCGGCATATAGTTTAAATATTATACTGGTTATTAGGAAACTCAAAAATTACAATTGTGGACTCCGAGCTGACCCCCTCCCAGGTTGTTGTCTGTCCAATCGAATATCGGTTCATAAGTCATATAATATTTTCATTTGAATACTGCAGTCATTGCTGTATTGGTTGTAAACTTAATCTAAAATAGTATTCATTACTTAAATAGTAATTATGAAAAACTAATTCAAAGAATTGCACGAAATTATAATTATTATTATCATAATTAAAAACGTAGTGGTGGCGGAGGGGTAGCGGAGGTCCTCTGAATCCCTGACCCTGCTCACTTTACTCTAAGATTGTTATTTCAGTCCATTCAATAATTTCACCCGTTGTCAACTTGGCTTCTATGGAGATTAGCCCAGGACTATAAAGTCTATATGTGCCATGTCGAATTATGGAAATAAAAACCTTTGTTAATATTATGCCCATGCAGAAATGTCTACAGTATTAGCCCAAAATGAGCCGAATCAGTTACAAGAATTTCAGAAAATAGGCTCAAATTTAATCAAATTCTCATTGCATTCATTTAAACTAAACTAGAAATGCTGAGGGTCAGTTTTGAAAATGTATAAACAAGTCAAAGATATAAGCTTGTTAAAGTGAACGAAACAAGCTCAATAAAGGAAAACGAAATGATTGGAGCTCAAAGTCTAGATTGGTGATTTATTTGAAAACGACTTTCATTCCGCATCTCTGTATATCTCTATTTGACTTTTATTTGTCCCAAAATACAACTTAAGGCCAGTTTTGTTGTGCGAATCGATATAATTGCAAATATAATTAGTTTCGACCAACGCTTTAAAAGGTGTGTTCACTTCAGCCAAATAATGCAATTAAAATGTATATAACTGTTAGACAAGTGTTTCAACTTATATGTAATGCACACTACAGTGCAGTATACTGTACTGTAAGCCTGTATAGAGCGCCTGAAGTATTACTTTTCACACCAAATATACTAAGGATCGATACCCGGAATATATTCTGTTAGAAGTCATGGAAAACGCCTGAAATGTTAATAATAAATGAAATTCATTGACTTTATAGCCTCTAATCGTTCGTTCATTTAAATGTAAAACTAATCCTTAATTATAGTTTTGGCAAAATATTTGAAAAGAAAAACTACTTTTTTTCTCATTTCATTTGATTCGACAAAATGCCAAAAGTCATGGAATAGAAGAAATGCAAACAAGACTTATGGCATTGGATTCGCTGGAGGCATATGAACGCCACCACCAAATTATATCGACACCAACAGCACAGAACAAAACTAAACTTGATTAATACAATTATGTATTTTATGATTCTATGCCAATGCCATCGCTTTAACTCTGTTTGCCATCGATTGAGTGTATGCGCACATCATATTCCTATGCAATGAGCTCTTCATCAGAATATTCTCTAACATTGAAAGCACGAAAACAAATGCATTGAAAGTATAAATGCAATACAAAGTCATTCAAATATAAGAATAACTTTTTGGCCAAAGATGTGACTAAACGTATAAAACATATTTTTGTGCCTTTAATACCAATTATAAGTTGAATACAAAACTATGCAAATAATGTTTATTTATATGAATCGATGCGTCGGTCTATTCATTATATATTTTAATGATTTTCGATAATATAATTCACAAATTCATCAATAATTTAACATAAATTTGAAAACAAAAATGAAATAACTTTTGCAATGTTTATAATTGATGTCTAAATGAAAGAACAAAATGATGACTAAATTGGTCAAAGACGCGGCCACATCACCAACTGTTCCCATAATAGCGGAACAATATTTCTGCACGGTGACATGCTGCACGGATAGCGGCTGTAAGCCCCAGACCATTCTAAAGGGAGTTCGCAATCCATACTACTGTCCGAACAGAGAGTTGACAGCGAATGGCGTTCCCAACAGTTGTAGTTTCTCCGGCAGATCCACTCCATATACGCCAACTATTTCGCCCCAATGTTTAGCTGTGGATAACTTTTACACGAGTGGACATGGATGCTTCAGAAGAGCGGTTCCTACTCTGCCTCTAGTGCTAGCATTAATACTATCAGTGCTTAATCTAATACTACCCGGCTCCGGTAAATAATTAGCTTAATTGCTATCAATATATTCTATTCTATAATATTCTGTTCTCTTCTATTAATATAATACTATTCATTGTTTGTTACGCTTTCATGAATTTTTGACTCAAAAGTCTTAATCAAAGAATTATTCATTTGTTTTGCTTTGTTTTGTTCGCTAACATTCAATACTGTATAGTAGTATTAGCATCGCTTCAATCTATTGGACTATAAATATAGCCAAAAGTTATAAACTCTTTCAAACAAACAGAGAATGCTTTGAGAGTCAACTAAATTAATAATGATTGCAAAACAGTTGTTGTGTTTTCGTTGCTATTCTATTGTTTTCATTAGTAAACTCGACTTTATTTCAACATATTATACAACAAAAGAGTTTTAGATGATTCGGATAGAGACAAAAGTTCTCCGATTTGAGCCAAACTATGGGTTGAAAACTCATCTGAATTCTGTCACATATTCTGTAGAGACAGAACTGCCGTTCGCACCGATAGATTAGACTTTATAGTCACCAACTAATCCAATGTCAACCCAATAAATAAGCGAGTATACTCGCTAAAAACATACCAGGCATGATTTAGTAAAGCGGCTCATTTGTTTTTGATTTTATCGGAGCAGATAACCTGAACCTTTAATCTTGATTATAGAGAAGTTTTTTTTAGAGATTTTTCCGATTTATTAATAAAATAATAATAATTATAAATATAAATACAAAACAATAATTCGTTAGTTTTTAATAATTATTATTCAATTAAATAGAAATACTATTGATTTACTGATAATGAGCTCAAAATTGAGCCAGCCTAATGAAAAGGACAGTGCACAGTATTGTTCAGTAATGAACTTTAGCCTTGACATATATGATTTTAATCGTGTTTTCCAATTGATATGAGAGTAGAAGTGTTTGAATTAGAATTCTGTAATAAAACATAACATAATGTTTGCTCGCATTGTATTAAATTCGTATTTATATTCATAATTACATCGTTTAATAGCATTTCTATTGCACGCAAAATATCATAGTTTGTAGCGCTCTATGAACTACGTTATGTGAATGTGTGTATGTGTCGGCTAATTTAGCTTTTGAAGCACGTCTGGTAATGAAAATATACCTGATTAGAGTGACAATTCTGAAAGTGGGACAGCTTTGACATTAGCGCTAAGCCTACACTAAATCATTAAAAATCATAAATTTATGACAACTTTTAAATACAAAAATTCTCAATAAATATATTTTTTTCCGACAAATATTATTCTTCTTTTCGCAATAATTTCTATATTTTTAATAATAGCGTTCATAAGAACTAATCCGTAATATACACCTGCATTCATATAAAATTAATTATGAGATTATATATTGTAAATAATGTGCTTGGAGTGCATAGAGTGCCAAATTTCAATTAATTCAAAATAATAGATAGTTCATATATTTTAAATATGATTTATATGTTTTTCAGTAAAGTGTTGTTATTCTTCTTTTTGTAGCTATAAATAGAATATACGTTAATATTATTTTCAAAACTTTTTATTTGCATTTTAATAATAGTGACCAATGGTTTCAGACTATAAATTTACCCCTCCTACATTTCTGGTCAGACAAAAGGGACCAGAATCCTGGTTTAACATTAATTTTGTTATATCCCACATCATTTCATTATTTTATCTTGTATTCTTATATTCATTCTTATATTTTGATGAAAGGGCCAAGATCATGATAATGATAATGTTTGTGCCGAACAAACAATTTTTTTCGAGCCTTATATTGACGCCATTGCCCTTAGGAGTTGATTTGAGCATGTTGATTATGTTGATTATCATAATTGTTTTAACTCTCTTTAACAGTTTAATTGTGTTTAAAATCTCATAATTAAAGTTCAATTTGATTTTAGGCACTCTATTGGCTTCGATGGCAATACTATTCGGATGCAATACAGAATACGGGGAAAACCATTGGTTCAGAGCATTCTTAATATGCTTTTGTTCAGCAATTCTTCAAACACTTACAGCTATTTTTGTATTCGGTTGGGTTTGGAGTATAATGTGGGGAATCGTCTTCATTAAGAGTAAGTCATTATATCATATGAATCGATAGATTGAATTACTGTCAAAATGATTGCAATCCAATTGGTCGACACGACTACTGTAAAACTTAGGTTGCTAACTTTCCTATACGTCAGTTTGACCCAACTCATTTTGATTATATCCCTGGTAGATATGAATTAAGTCGAGAGAATATGGAAACAGTGAATAAAAATGTCGACCAATTGCTAGCGAACACATGGATTGATAACCAGATAATTGTCTGATAACCTAATCCTTACTTATATTCACAGATAAATAGTTTCAATGAAAATATTCATTTCATTAGTATTTTTCCACTATTTTTCAGATTCGTTAAGATATGGCGATAAACGAGATATCTATACAATGAGTTTGTGTTAAACACAGTTATAATTAATTAATTAATTACTAAATAAATAATTTTATATTCAATTCAAGTCTAAAAACATTTGGCAAATAATACTCACAAACTATATATAGAATTTCAATACTCATTAAATCGATTATCAGTTTTTAAAAAAAAATAATGTTTTTTATTCACAAAAATAGTTTGACTTCTATTTGAAAATCGATTCAATCAATCATTTCATTCATTTATTGATAAAATAAAAAACAATTATTTTATTTGAATTTGCATTCATTTAAAACGGGATCTTAAACGGGAAGTATTTGTGTCCGGTCACATTGGGCCCATTCCAGCCCAGGTGTATAATCCTGCCCTCCTCTCCCCTATCGAAGCTCTCTATTGTTGCCAAGTCTTCGGCACTCAGTTTGAAGTCAAAGACATTGATATTCGAAATAATCCTCTCTTTGGTCACACTCTTCGGGATGACTGCAACCCCGCGCTCGACCTGGAATCGGATCAGTATCTGAGCACTGCTTTTCTTATACTTTTTGGCCAATTCTTTGATTTTGGGCTCATCTAATAGAGAGGGATCTCCCGGTTTAGCCCATGGCCTGTCAGGTGAGCCCAAAGGACTGTAAGCTTTAGATAATTTATGAAAATTTGAGTTAATTTCCATTAGTTTTAAGTTATATTAGACTTAAATAAGATATGGATTGCATGACTGATGGCATACCTGTGACCACAATATCTCTCTGACGACAGAAATCAATGAGTCGTTTCTGATTGAAATACGGGTGACATTCGACCTGAGGTTCAAATATAAGTCAGTTTAGAACTGAAGAGACATTTGTCTGCAATGACTCAATGACTCACTTGATTAACGGCCGGTCTTATTGTCGTTTCCTTAAGAAGTCTTTCGATTTGCTGTGAATTGAAGTTCGAGACACCGATGGACTTGACTTTCCCTGTTTTGAGCACATCCTCTAAACCCCGGTAGGTCTCCACATAGTCTACATCACTGGTCAATACCTCTCCCTTTTCATTCTTCGGGAACTTCTCGTCTCCCTCTTGATAGCCGAGCGGCCAATGGATTAGATATAAGTCCAGGTATTGGAGACCCAATGACTTGAGTGACTGATCTAAGCAGAGCTCCACTCGTTCTCTCTTGTGGTAAGTGTTCCACAATTTGCTGGTTATGAACAGCTCTTCTCTCTTCACTTTCCCCCCTTTGATAGCCTCACTCAGAGCCCGTCCGACCTCTCCTTCGTTGCCGTAACCGAAAGCACAGTCAATATGTCTATAGCCGGCATCGATGGCCGCTCTGACCGCATCGTACACTTGGCCTTCGGGTGCCTTCCAAGTGCCCAAACCTACTAATGGAAAGTCTTTGCCGTTATTTAGTTTCACTGTTTTTGATGCCATTATTGTTGCCTTCAATTGAGTCAAACGTCTGTTAATTATAAACAAGTTTTTAAACATTAATTCAATTAAGAATCGGATCGGAAGGTCTGGACTCGCCTTAAGAGCTGGTCTGCTGTAGAGATAGACTGACTGTGAGACTGGATCAGTGATCGAGGTCTGAATGACGTCTACACTTATCGTCTGAATGTTATATACTGTCTATAAATGCTATCAAATAATGATTATTCAGTTCTCAGATATACTTCTATCTAATCATTGGCTAAAAGTTTATTTGATTTGTTCTAAAAATAAATTATCTTTAGATTTGATTAATTTGTTTGAGATTTCAATAAACTTTTGATTAATTTTCGTCAAAATGTGTGGAAACAAAAAGTTTAAGAAATTTCTTAACGTTTAGACTCTTTGACACAATTCTTGTTTTAATGGCTTTACAACCGGAATGTTTAAACTTGATCCATGTAAACTTGATCTGGTCTATTACCAGAGTTCAATTGAAACAAAATAGGGAGAGGATCATTGAATTAATACAGTATAGTCTACATAAATACCGTAACACATATGCAGTTCCCCTAAACTTATAATATTTAGAACTTTTGCTTTTCATATGAATAGCACTTACTATACAGTCAGCCGTCAAACCAATGCCACTCACAATACGTTACGTTATTATTGTATTAGAGTTTTGAAACTTTAATTTGATTACAAACTTATTGTTAATTACAATTGAATTATGATTTGATAAGCATTCAACTGAACAGTACAGAACCAGATTGAATGTACATATGTTTCTCAACCAATTAATCTCTTAATTAATATATTTATTTAATAAACACTGTTTGCAAGAGTGGGCGCCAATCAGTGTTTGTGTGACTCTCTTCTCATTGGTTTCCGCCTATTGTTTGATAACAAGAAAAAGTGCGGGTTTTTAGGCATCAATAGAGTCACGGATTGAACACTATTTTGACCTTTGTTTGGCTCACGGCTTAAAACTGTTTATTTGTATTGATTTTCAATTATTATAATTATATTAATCAATAATTTAATCGTGTTTTTGGACGCATTTCACTGGAAATGAGTGAAGAAATCGGTATTAAAATTGTTTTTAAAAAAGTTTTTATTTTCTGGTTTTGTTAACCATTTGTTTGTCTTTCAGTTAAGACTCGAGAGAGACGTAAAGCCAGTAAACAGTTGTCGAAGAAGTTGTCGGCTTTGGAACGACTCAAGCAATTGAAGGGATCGAAGAATAAGTATGAGGTCGAGGACGAGGATGATGTGTACGAAGAGGTCGATGAGGACGAGTACTGCGAGATTGTGGCCAAACGACAGCGAGAGGACTGGATCGTCGACGACGACGGCTGTGGTTATGCAGACACCGGACGCGAGATATTCGACGAAGACTTCGAGGAAGAACAGACACATTCGTCGGCGAAGAGCAGCTCAAGGGCTAAGAAGAAGAGGAATCCTATGAATCGATCGCTGGTTAGCGACGAACCAGACGTTCAGAAGAGCAGTAAAAAGACGACTAATATTAGGGATATGTTTAAGAAGTTTGAGACAAATAATCCTTCGGTTAAGTCACTCAAAGACGTGAAGATCGATGAGAGGGAATTGGATGGCATTCTGGACTCAATTCATTGCAATACCAGTAAAGCCAGGGATGGAGTGATGACAATGAGCTCAACCCCTAAACCAATGAAATTAATGCGAAAGACATGTCTGAACTCGAAAAGTCCGGACAATCCGTTTGCCCTCAACTCCAATGGTTTGCAGAGAAGAAGTGCTAAAAGAGTGGTCATTGGCTCAGATGGACCGCCGATGAAGAAGAAGTCACTCTTGAATGACAATGCGATCGATTTCGATGATGTCCTCGATTTGGATGACTTTAAGTTCGAGGAAATCGATTCCAAACCACATATTAATGAACTGAACGACAAGATTGTGGTACAGAAGAGTGCGAACGAACAGACAATCAGTGGTCTGACTGATGGGGAATGGATTGCATCGAATCAGAACAATGACATCCAATCGCTGCCGATTCCGGCCATTTTGCCGAAAGAGCTTCCGTTCGAAACGGACGGCCAGAACAACAAATTGATTCCATTCTATTGGTTCGACGCTTACATCGATTACTACAAGAATCCAAGTCTTGTCTATCTGTTCGGCAAAGTCTTCATAAAAGAGCTCAAACGACACGTCAGTTGTTGTATTCAAGTCCGCAATATTGAGCGAAGAATTTATTTGCTTCCGAGAGACCACTTCTTGGATGAGCCGAACCGGAAGGTCAGTCTTCAGGACGTCTACAATGAGTTCAATGATGTCATCGCAAAGAAGTATAAAATAATTCAATTTCGGTCCAGAAAAGTGACCAAAAAGTATGCGTTCGATAACGACATCCCGGCTGAGGCCGAATACCTGGAAGTGCTCTATTCGGCCACTCATTCGGCATTACCGGCCGACTTGACCTCTGGAAACACATTTCGACGTATATTCGGAGCCAATACCTCAGGTCTGGAGAATCTAATGTTAGACCTGAAACTGGTTGGCCCGCAATGGCTGACCATTAAGAACCCAGAGATATCTGAGCCACCGATCAGTTGGTGTAAAATCGAGCTAATCGTCAACAAAGCCGGCGCTCAGATCTCTGTCGACGCAGAACAGAGAGCTTTACCTGATTTCACATTAATATCACTAAATATGAAGACTTTTGTGAATCCAAACACAAAACTGAACGAAATTATAGTCATTTCCTGTTTGGTGAACAGTTCTTTCAAATTCGACAGGACTTCCGTCAAATCCAAATACGACTCTCACTTCTGTGCCATAACTAAGCCGTCGAACAGCTGTGGAGTTAGTCTTCCCTACGATTTCACGGCGAAAATGGCGCTCAAGAACTACACTAAGACTAGAGTGGAACCAATGAGTTCGGAAAGAGAGCTTTTGAACTATTTTATGGCAAAACTGCATCAATTGGATCCGGATATCATCGTCGGCCACGACATCTATAACTTCGATTACGATCTATTGCTGTCCCGATTCGCACATTACAGGATCGGAATGTCGTGGTCTAAGTTGGGTCGACTCAAGAGGTCAGGCGTTCCCAACAAAGCCAAAGACAAGAACGGACTGTGCGGTCGACTGGTTTGCGATATTAAGATATCGAGCAAAGAGTTAATCCGCGCTAAGAGTTATGATTTGACACAACTGTCGACACAAATACTGAAGAAATCGCGTTTCGAAGTCGAGCAGCACTTTCTGGCCAACTATTACTCGTCTTCGAGTCAACTCTTGAGACTAATTGATCTGTTTATGAAAGACAATGATTTGATTCTAAGCATTGTGTATGAACTCAATTGCCTGCCTCTGGCCCTCCAGATTACGTCCATTGCGGGGAATCTGCTCTCCCGGACACTTCTGGGCGGACGCTCTGAACGCAACGAATACCTACTTCTGCACGCATTCCACTCAAAGGACTTCATAAGTCCGGACAAAGTCTACTCCACTTACAAACAGATAGAGTTCAATGACATTGACTTTAACGGACAGTCTGTGCCTCAAAAGGCCAGTACTTCGCGTCGCGCGAAGGCCGCCTATACGGGAGGTCTGGTATTGGAGCCAAAGGTCGGCTTTTACGACAAATACATACTTCTAATGGACTTTAATTCGTTGTATCCGTCAATCATTCAAGAGTTCAATATCTGTTTCACAACTGTCTCTCAAAATGAGCCCAAAGTTGAAGACACAGAGAGTCCGACAGAAGAGTTCATCCCTGAGCTGCCGAGCGCTGAACTGCCCGAAGGAATACTTCCGAACGAAATCAAAAAACTGGTCGAAAGTCGTCGCGAAGTGAAGAAACTGATGTGTAATCCAGACCTGACTCCAGACGTACGACAACAGTACGACATCCGACAGAAGGCGCTTAAGCTGACGGCCAATAGTATGTACGGGTGTCTGGGCTTCTCTCACTCCCGCTTCTACGCCAAGCCATTGGCCGCTTTGGTCACATTCAAGGGCAGAGAGATTCTGATGAATACCAAACAATTGGTGGAAAAGCTTGGACTGGAAGTGATATACGGGGACACGGATTCGATTATGATCTGGACCAATTGCATGAACTTCGATGACGTGAAGACTATCGGCAATAAAGTCCAGATCGAAGTCAACCGATTGTATAGACTTCTGGAGATAGAAATCGATGGCGTCTTTCGGTCTATGCTTTTGCTTAAGAAGAAGAAATACGCGGCACTGACTGTCCAGAAGGCACCCAATGGTGAACTAACTTATGTTAAGGAAGTCAAGGGTTTGGATATCGTTCGGCGCGATTGGTCTATACTGGCGAAGAGGGCCGGAGAGAGAATTCTGGACGAAATCCTGTCGACTGATAAGTCGAGTGAACTGATTGTCGATAACATTCATAACTATTTGAAATCACTGTCGGATTCGATTCGAAACAATGAACTTCCGGTCGAAGACTTCGTTATCAGTAAAGCTCTGACCAAACATCCGGAAGAATATCCGGATAAGAAGGGATTGAGTCACGTGAGTGTTGCGCTCAGATATAACGAGTCCAACAGAGGCAAGAAGTTGAGGAGTGGCGACACTGTGCCCTACGTCGTCTGCGAGGACGGCACTGGAGAGCCGGCCACTAAACGGGCCTATCATTGCGATGAACTCAAAGACAACAAAGACCTGAAAATAGACCTTAAGTACTATTTGAGTCAACAGATACTTCCGGTTGTGTCCAGACTTTGTGAGCCCATCGACGGCACGGATACACATATTTTGGCCGAATTTCTTGGAATCGAATCGAAACTCAATAACCGATCGATTCTTGAAGTGGAGACGGCTTTCGAAAGAGGAGAACATAAATACGATTTATGCAAACCATTGGTCTTTAAGTGCGTGAATGAGAACTGTTCTCAAGATATAGAGATCAGGAAAGGGTTGAAAACACCCGAAACTGACGGCTCCAACAAAGAAGACATTCCTTCTGCCGATAAATCTTTAACTAAAAAGCGATTGGAGTTGACATTCGGCCGGTGCTCGCACTGTAACATTGAGTTCAATGAACTAATGGCTCCAAAATTTGAGGTCCAGTTCCGACATCTGATCAACAAATTTATCGCTGAATTCTACCAGAAGTGGATGACATGTGACGACCAGACCTGTGCGCACAGGACTCGCTATTTCACGGGTCGTCTCTCCAAAATCGGACCGCAATGTCCGAAATGCAAATCTGGAAATCTATATCCAGAGGTAATGTGCCTTTGACTCAAAAAATTAACATTTCTTTTGATTTTCTCAAATAATAAATCAATTTTTTGTCATTTTTTCAATACTTTTAAACTAAAAGTTATAATGATTTGTGTTTCGCAGAGAAGTGAAGCCCAACTCAACCTTCAGTTGACTTATTTCAAACATCTGCTGGATTTGGATCAAACTCTTAAGCAGTTATCGTCTGAATCGGACAAAAGTATTAAATAATTATTTATTTATTTTTATTAATAACTAATCGTTTGTTTGCATTCACTTCAGTCGACGGAAAGCTATTGAAAGCCCGGTTCGGACCACTCTATGATCGACTCAAACAAGTAATACAAACATATTTAGACTCGAGTTCTTATAATGAACTCGATTTGAATTATTTATTCAAAAGATTTCGACCGAAAATATGTAAAAACGAGTGAATTATTTTCATATTTCAATTCAGTATCAATTCTATACTTATTTAATAATATTTTATAAAATAATTTCAATTCAATCGATATTTTAATCGACAAATCAATTATCAATCGATTAATGTATAAACCATTTAAACAAAGCTTTGAATAAATTTAATTATTTTTGATCCAAAAATAAGAGAATATTTATTAATAAAATTTTATTCGGAAAACAAATGAATAAATGAAATATTTTTGAAACAATTTCTTATTTGAATCTGAGTTTGGATTTAAAGTGAATTTATGTAAAAATTTTTAATTAAAAATAGTTTAGAATAGAATGGAATTGAAATGTAATTCAATTAAATAGAATACAAAACCGATTAAAAGCCAACCAATAGTTTGGTTCACTTTAAACGCCGAAGACTTTTGGCTCTCTTTCTCGTTCGGCTCAACTTTGGGCGCGTCGTCGTTGGGCTCGATTGGCGGCGTTGGCTGTTCGCGCTCATCGTCGCCACCGGTCGGCCTAGTCAAAGGTGGCATCGGGATCGCTGGTTGGTCCGGTGGTTCTGCCGAGTCTGCCGGGTCTACGTCTAGCTGTCCGCTCTCCTTCGTTGGCGTCCGTTTGTCTGTTATATCACAGCCGAACAGTTCCCGACTATTGCGCCATTCGTCGCACTGAAGAGCATATGAATTATGAAAGCAATCATTGATTGTATGGTAAGTGCACTACAAATGCGAACCTCTTTTCCTTTCGACATCTTTTCCTTTCGAAAGCAATATTTGTCGCCTTTGAACAGATAGACGTAATACCCTTCCTCTGGTTTGGACGCCGGCCACGAAAAGGCGGCGTTTATATCCTCCGGGAAATTCTCGCCATTCTTCCCGCCCTCGTAGCCATCGGGGCTGAATCCCTTCGGAAGGGCTATCATATAGTCTTTCGTCGAGTAATAGAAAACCTGAAAAATTGATAAGAAGTCAGACATTAAGCGAACATTCAATTAATGGAAACCAAATCAAACTTTTTTGCCCATAAGTGCAATCATAAGCGGATTGTCAGCTCTTCCGTTATGGAAGACAGTGTCGAAACCATTCCTTGTGATAGCACCCGGGGCGTATTGAAATTTCTCGCCATCTTTGTCGCCCTTCCACTGGAGGCCAGAGGTCTGCCAGGCCCACCAGTTCCAGTCCTCAAACTTGTATACAAAGCCTTTTCTGTTGCACTCGAGGCAAGTCATGACTGAAGAGGTCGGACGTATTGGCGCGAAGTTCTTGTACCAGATTTTTGTCGGGCCTTTGAGAAGACCGACTCTATCGGGCAGTCCTTTCAGTTCCCAGAACTCATCGTCCCGATAGAGACGTACCGTTCCGTTGACCATACGGTCGGCCGCATTGATGATCGGGTTATCGCACAGAGGCTTAAGTTTAAAACAGAATATTTTCATTGCTTTCGATTCACATTAGATTCACATCAATGTTCAACATACCTGTGCAGCACTTGTAGCCTCTTTGCAATAAATTGTATGAATAAATGCGAAAAAGTGCAGACAATATGTCAATGAATACATTCTTAGGGTTAATGTCAAACGATATGATCGATCGAAGGCTTGACTCAAATATTCAGAAATATTTAAATTCTTTTCGAATGAAAACAATATTTGAATTGTTTCTCAAAAGCGCGCGCTTTATATCAATTCAATAATAGTCATAAGTTATGACTCATAACTATCTCGCGCTCTCTTTCCCTCTTCTTTCCGGACGTGTGTTCATTAAAGCCAATAATTTCAATGAATATTTTCAGATAATGTGTCAAATTTTCTTTTGTCTATTGGTTCAAGAATATGGCAATACTTGTAAATTCAAACCAGAATAACAAGAATATTGATTGGACCCACATATACCCAGATCATATACCTTACCCATGAGATTGAATACAGGTATACAAATAAAAATACTCTAAATTCTCTGTTTTTATATTTTTATATAATTATAGGATTAAAATAATTTTCAGTTTGAGTCAAAATTCATATAAAACTCTAAAACACGGAATGCTATGTAAATGAAGACAAACTAAAAATAGCGATAAATCAAAGGCAGAATTGACTCAAAAATGATTATAAATGAAACTTGCACATGCAACTTTACTTAACTTTTTCAAATTGAGTTTCTACTTATTTATCTGACTGTGAGTTACTCTCGAATACCTTAAGTGCAAATAACATGAGTTTCCTATTTCTTATATCTGTATTGAATTTGACAAAAAATAAAAGCTTTTATAAAATACTGGCAATAGTTGTGCTCTTTTGGAAGAACTGATAAAATTTAATAAATATAGAAAACACGAAAAACTTTATACTTTTTTTTCCTACTATTCTAATGGATATTATAAATAAATGCTTTTGAAGTGCAATACAGTTCTGGTCGACAGAGAATTTTTTCCCCCTTTTTGAGCGATTGGTATACAATGTTTTGTTACGCTTGGAGTTGAAATGTCTCACGAGATTTGATCCAATGTCTGCCGAAGACATGTTTCTAATGCAAACTTATTTTTCTGATCAAATATAATACCATTTTTCTCTTCAATTCACTTATTTATTCCGGTTCTCTATAGTACAGAATTTTGGTACTGTTTTCACATAAGATTAAATAAATTATTGTGCGGTCACTACTTGCACAGCATATACGCTCACATCCCAGTGCTCCTTATGCTCCATGGGCTTTCTTTTATCAAAAATCCAGTTTGTTTTCAAGTTTGAGTCCAGACGTTCACTATATTGAGTTCATTCTTGTGTAGACACTGTTGAGGAACAATACATCAATATATGGGAGCAAAATATGGCTTCAATTGTGAGACAACTTCTGCTTATTTGCAAACATAACACAAAATTCAATATACAGTACAGTAGAGTGAGTGCAAAGACTCAATTTGATTGAGTTTACATCAATTATATATATTTTAATACTTCTTCTTCTTTATAAGTGCCCGAACTCTAGGAATATTTGATTGATACTAATTCACTGACTAATTGGATAATAAGAATATTTTGATTGACTCACAGATAATAAAATTCAATTATTATGTGAATTATGAAAAAATTAATTAAAACTCATTAGAAGTTATTCTTAGCCCAGAATAAAGTTCTGTTCGAGTATTGACTGCAGTTTTTTTGTTGCTTTGTTTGTCGGAGAGGACATCGTTTGACAATTTAATACTTGAAGTGTGTCTTAACGGAGACATATGAGGAGATAATAACTCATTCTTAAGCATTCTTCACATACTGTCGGACAAGATTGGCGTCTCATTCAATACAAATTAAATTCCAACCTTTGCTAAGACTCGCCATTCGTATAATAGGTAATAATGTATTGTCGAATGTCGTACAAAATTGCATTCTTTTTAATTCTACAATATATTGGGTCTAATCTATATACACATCCAATACAATGGTGTATATTATATACTCAACAATATTGTACAGACACTGTACTGTATTGCAGGGGTGGCCAGACTCGTTCGGGCCAGGATAATTTTATGAAAAACTTTTCGGAATTAAGGAAAAGAGGCTTTAAGTGAATACTGACTAACAGTATATGTTTTGTCTAAACTCAAGAGATTATTATATTTCACACAAAGTCCTCATTTGAGTGCATTTCCAATCACTTTATATTGGCTT
>JAQIWA010001358.1:0-18968 GCA_034693305.1 Eueremaeus valkanovi | reverse complement strand
GTACTGTTGTGCGACCTTATTTCGGGGCTAACCATAAATTACGTCGTGTATTTAGTTTACCCCCTTGCTTGCCCCCATGAATAACGTCGACCATAAATTACGTCCATAAAAAACGTACATCGAATATTGACCAAATGCTGTCCCCATGAATTACGTTGAACATAAATTACGTACATAAAAACGGCCATCAATTTTTGGCCCTTGTTGTCCCATGAATAACGTCACCGAAAGAATACGTTGGTAAAAACATCGATTTTGTTTGATTTAATTTTTTTCAATTAATTTTTATTTTAAATTATCAAATATTTACATGTTATGTAATAAATATTAAAATAAGATTAAATAAATACTTAAAATAAATTAATCAAATAATGAAATTAATAAGTAATGAAATTAATTAATAATCAATGAATTTGATTTTTCTTCGCAAAATTTAATGTATTTGCGAAATAGTTTCTCCTTGGTAGGCATATGCCATGGTTTTGTGCCCATGGGCTCATCTGAGTCGCTTGTGTCCATAGATTCTAGTGGCCCACTCGTATCCATGGGCTCATTTGAGTTACTTGTGTCCATAGATTCCAGTGGAACTCTAGTATCCATTTGTTCAACTGGTTCACTCACTCGGCGGTTGATTGCATCATATTTACGCGAGTATGTCGTGAGTGTCTCTGAATTCTGTTTTTTGTTTTTGTACTTCTCAATGATTTTCTCTCGACGGGCTAATACATAAATAAATAAGCAATTAATATTATAATCAATATTAAAATTAACAAGGGACTTACCAAATAAGGGATGTTTAATTGGCACAGGTTTGAAATCGGTATCACTTACTCTCCAGCTTACGTCATCCCGAATTATTTTCAGTTTCGTCTGTATTTCCTCATTAGGTAAGTCACCTTTTAATTACAATTAATTAATAATTTCAAAATAAAATTAATTACATGACTTACCAATTCGTTGAAAAACTCCTCTTCTGTCGAAATTCATTTCGCGCATAGGATCCATAATAATAATAACAATAATAAATGAAATTTCTTAATTAGGTTTCTATGACTATGATGAACACAAGTTAAAAACTGCTCCTTATATATGATCTTTATGTGTCCACATAGCGTCCGCTTCCATTACTCATCGCTCATTGGTTAGATTGTGAGTCCACGTCTAGTCCGCTTCAATATAAGCTCTCCTATTGGCTGCTCTACGACACCAGTTTGATGCAGGTGTTCAAAAAAAAGAGAAACTTTTAGAGTTAATCCTTCGGTTAAGCTGTCAATTTTCTATAGAAATGATTAATTCTAAAGATATTATCTCAAAACTTTGTTAGATTTAATCCTTTCTATAGAAAATTGACGGCTTAACGAAAGGCTTAACTTCAAAAGTTTCTCTTATTTTTGAACACCTGCATCAAACTGGTGTCGTAGAGCAGCCAATAGGAGAGCTTATATTGATGCGAACTACAAGTGGACTCACGCTCTAACCAATGTGAAGCCTGCATTAAACGCTGACAAAACGTGGACTCAAAAGTCTCATATATAAGTGGATGTTTTGGCTATTAATGTCATTAATTCTCTGAAACCGTCCATTACTCTGCCTAAGTGTTCATTATTTATATTTTATTTGTGTTGTGAGTGCTTCCTATCCTATACAATGGTCAAACGCGTATCAGATGTCACCTCACCAGCGAAGAAGAGAAGATGTCCAGAAAGTAAGTATTTTTATTATATATTTTAATTACATCACTTTATTATTTATTGCGTCATTTTTAATTAACTGTTTTATTTTTCAGTGCAAACTCTGTTCTTTGACGCTATGGCTAAACTTCCAGACGATACCCCCGCTGCCAAACTCTGGGATATTGTTCAGTCGAAACCAGATGACGTACCATTGGACGACTGGATTCGCGAATGTGTTGAGCCGAAGCCATGTCCAGAGGAAGAACCGACGGAAAGCGAATCGTTTGAGGAATCCCTTAATTGTAAGAAAAATATTTAATATAATTCACAATTTTTAATATATTTTAATTTATTTTTATTTATTTAGTTGATCTGAATGAAGACAATTGTGGCGTTGATCCCGAATCGACGATTAATGGACCAATTGTTTGTCCAGATTCAGCGATCCAAACTGGAAATGGCTTACCTGAGGAAGAAGAAGACATTGAAGGTAATTTAATTCATTTGTTTATAAATTAAATGGATTTTTAATTATATTTTATTTTTCAGACGAACCTCAATTCGAATACAGTTTGAGTGCTCAGCCGATGATCGTTGATGCCCCGCGATTTAGACGAAAAGAGTTCCACCGTACTTATAAAGTGAAGCACAATATGGGCCAAATGTACCATAAATTGGATGACATCGACGGCCAAATCGAGGATTTCTATGAGAAAGTGGTCAGAGAAGTGATCGATAAACAAGATTCCGATGATTGGTATTCTGTGGCCATACGGGTCAAATACGACAGAAAAACATTTGATATGTTCATAAGTAAGAATAATTCTATATAATTCAAATAAAAATATTAATCACATTTTATTTGCAGAACCGAAGCCAATTTCGCTATTCAACAGAAAAGAGTTTATGGCTAAACTGAATCAATATGGACAATCGAATATTGATATCTACTTCCAAGGCGAACTACGGCTCGATGTCTATGTCACCGACCCCCCATCCGGCAGTGGCGGTAATGGAAGAGGGAAAAACACTAATGCCCCTCGTGATGCGTATCAGACATCTAAAGAACAGAAGTGTGTAATTCCTATCAAAAATTATGGTAAGATATTAAAAATTTAGTTTTTATATTTGAAATTAATTTTAATTTATATTACTAGATAAAAGCTGTGGCTATAGGGCCGTCTGGGTCGGTATTCGATACCACGAGCTAGGCATGGATGCCGAAGGCTTTGTTTTGTCCCAGAATAGACTGATCAAAAATCAGTGGGATAAAGTGATAGCGAAAGGGAGCTACAGTGATGAGACACAAAGGATGGGCGCTCTAAAATTGGCGAAATCAGCCGGAATCGATAGCCGTTGTCCTCTATCTATGGCCAATTACGACAAAATGCAGACCTATTTATCGAATAAAGGCTATCAACTGATCGTAGTCAATTCAAAGGACACAAACAACAAAATATTTGCTGGTCCATTCTATGAGCGGCAGATACATCTCGAATTGACTGATGAAGTGAAAGCCGGCCATTACAACTTCATCAAAAAAATGCATCAGTACCTGAAGACAACACACTACTGTAAGAAGTGTTATAAAGGCCATTCAAATATCAACCACAAGTGTGAAAACTCTTGTCGTGCTTGTGGTGCTGTGCCGCCTTGTGATCGGCTCGATTTGGTTGACTGCGATGTGTGCGGCAAGTCCTTCATGAACATCAGTTGTTTCGATATGCACGCGGCCAATGGGATGTGTCAAAAGTCGAAGTGTTGTGAGAATTGTATGGTATTCTACTACACGAAAGCCCGCCACGAACACGAATGTTTCACTTATTGGTGCAATAACTGCGATAAATCTTATAAAGAAACCCCTCATTACTGTATGCTCCGGCCTTTGAATCTCAAGAAACTGCAGTCAGAGGACGCAAAGAACCGAATCACTGTCATCTATGACATAGAGTCAACTCAGAATGACGAATCGGGCAAAGCTTACCATCGACCGAATCTGTTGTGTGCCGGTAATTATTTTAAATTATTTTATTTGAATAAAATTTTAATTATTTTTTCGCTCTTTTTAACAGAAATACATTGCGATAAATGTTGGGATTCCGTACAGAAAGCGAAAAGCTGTCCAGAAGGAAGTGACGAGTGCCCCGAATGTGGTATCGGAAACGTTTCGTATTTCGGTTACGACTGCGTTCGAAACTTCACTGATTTCCTGTATGGAACAGTGGCTGTAGCCGCTCAAAAACTCAAGTGCTTCGTTTATGTCTACGCCCACAACGCGAAAGGATATGACGGGCACTTCATATTCAGGGACATATTCCAAAGGAAGTTCAATGACATAGACGTTGTTATGACTGGCCTCAAATTACTGAAGATTCGAGTCGGAAATGTCCACTTCTACGACTCATTGAGTTTCTTCAATCAACCGTTAGCTGCACTTCCCAAGACATTTGGATTTGAAGACATTGAAGTCAAAGGATTTTTCCCGCACGAATTCAATATACCGACTAATTGGAACTATACCGGACCCATCCCAGCCATTGCGGACTTCGGTTTGGATACAATGTCTCCAAAAAATGCTGAAGAGTGCAAACGTTGGCACAGTAGTTTCACCGGAAACTGGAATTTCATGGAGGAGATCCTGAAATACTGCCGTAGTGATGTCCGAGTCCTTGCCATAGCCGTAATGGAATTGAGAAATCAATTCTACAATATTACCGGTATTGACCCAACTACTAGATGTTACACAACAGCATCGATTGCCTTTGAGTACGCTAGAGCCGCAGTCCTACAGAAGGATCAGATCGGAATTACACCGATCAACGGATACATTAATGGCCGAAATCAATCGAAAGTGGCCGGCATGTGGTTAGACTGGTGCCAAAAAGTCAAAGGAAAGCGTGTCCTTCGGGAATACAAAATCGGTCGGTATGTGGCGGACGGATACATCAAAGAGGATAATCAAGTGTTCGAGTTTTTTGGCTGTTATTGGCACGGATGTCTTGAATGCGCCCGAAGAGATGGTAAAGACATTTACGAAAAGCACGACGACTTGAATAATCGATCGATTTTCGGTAAAAACATGGATACAGTAGATAAGGTAATGTTTAATTATAATTATATATTAAAATCTGTTATTAATTAATATTGTTTTTCAGATTGAATATTTTAAACGCCATTCTACGAAGTTCACGTATATTTGGGAACACGACTTCTACCAACTATTGGCCGGAACTCCAACCGATTTATATGCCCCTCTACTCGAAATGGAACCGAAAATCGCTGATTATATGAAATATCGCGAAGAGTATTACGAATTGATAAGACTGTTCGGGCATATTTGTATTCGGAAGAGTTTCTTCGGTGGCCGAACAAATAATTTAGTCTTCAACTATGTGTGCAATGAAAACGAACGTATTCTTTATTACGATTTCACTAGTCTTTACCCTTACGTACTCGTGAATTACGAGTACCCGATTGGCCATCCAGAAGTCATCACAGAATTCGACAACACAGACATTAGCCAATACTTTGGTTTTATTCACTGTATTGTTCATCCGCCACGAAAAATGTTTATTCCGATTCTTCCTGTTCGGGACAGTGGAAAACTTATGTTCCCATTGTGTGGTACATGTGTTCGCACCCGAGATGTCATTTGCAAACACACCGAAGAAGAACGAAGACTTGTCGGCACTTGGACGAGTCAAGAGCTCCAGTTAGCGGTAGAAAATGGCTACAGAATCGAAAAGATTATCGAAGTTCTGCATTACACCCAGAAATCTAAGGACATATTCGCGCCATACATCAAAACATTCCTTAAACTAAAGACCGAAGCCTCGGATTGGCCATCGGATTGTGATTCCGAAGAGAAAAGACAAAAGTTTTTGGACGACTTTTTTGTCAAAGAAGGTAATATTACCTGAAATATATTAAATCATTTAAATTAATAGAATATTATGTTTAGGCATTGAACTCGATCCGAATCTGATAGCGAAAAACCCGGGTAGGCGTTCAATCGCTAAATTGATGCTCAACTCGTTATGGGGTAAATTCGCACAGCGTCCGAATCTGCCCCGTACCACTGTTTGTACGGAATTCGATCAATACCGCCGGCTTTTAATGGACGCAAAAATAGAAATAAAAGGTTTGAAATTTAATTCGGTTATTATTTATAGTATATTAATTCAAATTTTAATTTCAGGAGAATATTTGGTCGATTCGGAGACACTGATTGTCAATCACGAATTAGTAGAAGACGAGTATGACAGACCTGGAAAGACGAGTGTGGCCATCGCTTCAATGGTGACATCGAATGCACGAAGGAAATTATTCTATGAATTGAAGAAAATCGAGGCGGCATCTCCAGGACGGGTTCTCTACTTTGATACGGATTCGTTAATGTTCGTTATCGATGTAACGAAAGACTGGTATGTCCCGGATTTGGGCAACTTTTTAGGCGAAATGACGGACGAAGTGGCCGAATTTGGACCCGGAGCGTACATCAAAGAGTTCGCGTCCGGTGGTCCAAAGAATTACGCCTATAAAGTTGTGAAACCCGACGGAACGTTTGTCACAAAAATTAAGGCTAAAGGCATTTCCTTAACATCGAAAGCACAGGAAACGCTCAATTACGAGTTGGTCAAAGAATCGGCCGCTCGGTATTACGAGGGACAGACCATTACAACTGATGTCGAACAGTTGCAGTTCAGAGCTGATCATTTACATAATGTTTACACAACTAAGTTCGATAAACAGTATAGAGCTGTTTCTGAAAAGCGGATAATTGTTCATAATCACCCGGTATATCAGACTTTACCTTTTGGATATACTGATGATTCAAATTATGTTCATTTCCAATAATTCAATTAATTTGTATTGATTTTTTAAATTAATTTATAAAAACAATTCTGTAAAAGTTTTTTTATTAATAAAATTAAAATTATTTAATAAAATGAATATTGAATAAAATTATAAATTCCATTTATTTATTTGTTTTTATTTGTTCATTTGTTTTTATTTGTTCATTTGTTTTTTATTTGTTTGTTTATTTGTTTTTCATTTGTTTGTTTAGTTGTTTTTTATTTGTTCATTTGTTTTTTATTTGTTTGTTTAGTTGTTTTTATTTGTTTGTTTAGTTGTTTTTATTTGTTTGTTTATTTGTTTTTTATTTGTTTGTTTAGTTGTTTTTTATTTGTTTGTTCATTTGTTTTATATATATTTGTTCAGTTGTTTATATATGTTTGTTTATGATGACGTGTCATTGATTGCGTAACCGGAAGTTCCGAGTTTATGAGGTTAAGTAGTTCTAGAAATTTTTTCTTCAGTTGGCAACACTCAAACTGCTCGCTCACTATAAAATTTATTTTATTCTTAGATTAGTGTTAGTTGAATACGGCATTCATATATACCATATTTTGTTAGATTTAGCTACAGACGCATAAAATATCAGAACCATTCTTAAAAAATAGTACATCCAAACAGTTTTCTTATAATTTCTTCCAAAACCTTTATTATTCAATAGTTAATTTGGCTTTAAATACAGTTATTCTTTAACCTCAAAGTGTGGAATTGATTACTTTTAGCCATTAATTCATATATAGTTTATTTCGATCTTCATTTATTCACAACTAAGAGTAATCAATCGAATTAATTATTCATCTGTCTTTGTCTTGTCTTTTGTCCTTTGTATCACAAACAAAACAGAAATGTTTCCCACTCAAAGATCCCAATACAGCGCGAATGCCCATAATTGGGCTGCAGCTTATGAGAACGATTTGAATAACCGACCGATGAGCTACCCCACTGCTAAATTGCAGGCATTGCGTACTAGAATGTACGAATACGCTAACGAATACAATCAGCGTTTCTGCAATGGGGAGCTCTTCCGGAAAAGAGGGGCAGAGATGGGCATTATAATGCTCGTATCTGAAATGGACGGAATCGGCGGTCAATACGTCTTCGAACCGAGAGCTGATGGCTCGTTTAATTACGAAGCGGATTGGGGCATAACATCTGAGAAGGTTTTTCTACCTAATGCTAATCAGTCGTTCCTCCCATATTTCGTGGTCGGTATCAATGCGGTAAAGCTCATTAGAGAGACAGACTTTGTAGAGCTTCGGGATACCGTATTCCACGAATTGACACACGCCTATCGGCACATTAATGGTTTAGACGGCGAAGACGATTGGGGTGGACATGGCGCCGAGTTCTGCACTATGATCCTTCAGATCTCAAAAGAAATGCTCAGAGCCGGCGAACCATTTGTTTTCGGCAATTCAGGTCCGGTCTCTCCTGGAGTTCCCGCACTCAATATCTGTTATAATCCTTTCGAACCCAAACGTGGGTGGACTGAGATTAATGATTACCTCACTCGTTACGCCAATTTGATGGGATTGAAATATCCCAAATAATCTGTTAATTTTTTTTATTATTATTGTGGTTGTGGTGGGCGGGCATTGACTTTTAATTTTTATTCAGTTTTTCATTGATTTTTTTCAATGCATTATTTCAATAATTTTTATTATTATTATTGTGGTTGTGGTGGGCGGGCATTGACATTTAGTTTTTATTCACAATTCAGTATTTTTTAGAATATTTTAAGTATTATTTAGGCCTATAAAAGGCGATGGGGCTGAAGCTGTTTCCTCCCCGTGGTAGCCCTGGGCAACATTACAGATGTAATGGCAAAACAACAGCAAATATCTATAAAAGTATCAAGCTATTATCTCAAAAATTAAAAATGGAGTCTACAGTAGATAAAAAACATTTGTGTTTTAAGCACCCATTTACTTGTATGATGGCTGGCCCTACAAGTAGTGGGAAAACCTTTTTAATCAGAAAAATATTAAAAAATTATGACAAAACCCTATATTTTAAAAATGATACCCCAGATATTCTGAAAGTATTATGGGCATATGGTCAATGGCAGGATTTATACAAGGATAAATTAGAAAATTTAGATATAAATTACATAGATGGTTTACCAACTGAAGAAGAAGTAACAGATTTTAAACCACATATAATTATAATTGATGATTTAATGACAGAATTAGGTAACGATAAGAAACTTGCTAATTTGTTCACAAAAGGTAGTCATCATTTAGATATAAGCATTATATTTATTGCTCAGAACGTATTTCATCAAGGTACTCAGATGCGTACAATTTCTTTGAATTGTCACTATATGCCATTGATGAAAAACCCTAGAGACAAGGCCCAGATTATTTCACTTGCTTCACAAATTTACCCTAGTAAAGGTAAATTTCTTATTGAAGCATTCAATGATGCCACAAAGGAACAGTTTGGTTATATAAGAGTTGATCTCAAACAAGATACACCAGAAAAGTTCCGTATTCAAACAAGAATTACCCCAGAAGAATTGCCTGAAGGTTGTAAATATAGTATTTCACCAATAGCATATATTCCTAAATAATGTCTGATAATCTTAAAACCTGTTTCAAAGATTTAGAATTTGTGTCTAGAATAAAATGTGATAAAACTAAGAAGTCTATGCTGAACTACTTATCCAAGAATCCTAAAATGTTCTTGGCCCTTAAAGAGATTGCAATCAATGTTATAAAAGGTAACATTGTTATGGATAATAAAGTAAAGTTTAAATTAAGAAAGCATAAGAAAAACATTTGTGAAATAGCCACAACTCCAAATAAATCGCAAGCAAAAATTCGAAAAAAGTTAGTCGTTCAAACAGGTGGTTGGCTCTGGTTTTTACCTGTACTAGCTACTTTAATAGATTTGATTAAATAAATGGCTTTATTCAGAAAAGTAGAACTTATCCCTCAAGATGAAAGGCAAGAAATAATAGATATTAAACCGGATGTAATAACAATTGACAAAGCTGAACCTGATTTAAAAATTAATGAGAATATATTGAAAATATTAGAAGATATTGTGCATAAAATAATGAATAAATATAACTATATAAGAAATGATGACAAAAAGTGTATCAAAAAGAAAAGTGTACCTGCTAAAAGCTTAAAAAGAATAAGAGTTTTAAAAGTTGATAAAAAAGCAAATCCTAGTAAGCGTAATTGGGTATATGTCAGAAAATGACTGAACAATTATTGTCTTCAATTTATTACGACACTAAAAATAATGCTTCATTTTGTGGTGCGCAAAGATTGTTTGACGAGGCAAGAAAACATAAGCATGATATAACATTAGACGAAGTCAAAAATTGGTTATCTGGTGAAATTACATATACACTTCACAAATCATTGCGTAAAAGATTTAAGCGAAATCGAATAGTAGTAGAGAGTATTGATCAGCAATGGGAAGCTGATTTAGTCGATATGCGAGAATTCAGTAGACAAAATGATAATAATAATTATATTTTAACTGTAATCGATTGCTTTTCAAAGTTTGTATTTGTTCAAGCTATAAAGACAAAAACCGGAAAAAATAAAATTGATGCGTTTAAAGAGATAATGAAGCATAGGAAGCCAATATATCTCAGAACAGATAAAGGAAAAGAATTTGTTAATGATGAATTCCAGAAATTTTTGAAAACACAGAAAATTAATCATTTTACAAGTAAGGATGTAGCCATTAAGTGTGCAATTGTCGAACGATTTAATAGAACGTTAAAAAGTAGAATGTTTAAATATTTTACATCTGTTGGTAATAGAAGATATATTGACGAGCTGCAAAATTTTGTTTATGCCTACAATCATGCTAAGCACAGATCAATTAAGATGCGGCCGATAGATGTCAATATGAATAATCAAAGCAGGGTGTTTAAAAACCTTTATGATTGCCAAGATATGACGGATTTTCTTCAAAAGCGCAAGGCAATGAATAAAAAGATAAAAATAGCTCCTGGTGATAAAGTTCGTAGGGCATATAATCTTAAAACATTTGATAGAGGATTTTACCCTAATTTTACTGATGAGATTTTTACTGTTGAAAAAACTATAAAAGGAGACAAGCAAGTCGTTTTTAGACTAAAAGATTACGAAGGTAATATTGTTGAACAAAAATTATACCCAGAAGAAATTCAAAAGATCACAGAAAATCTTCACCGTATTGAAAAAGTTATTAAAACAAGAACAAGAAACGGTCAAAAAGAGTGTTTAGTCAAGTGGCTAAATTATCCCGATAGATTCAATAGTTGGATATTAGAGAGTGAATTCCGAAATATTCATTGAAAATGGATGCAAAGACAAATGTTTGTAAGGCTGACCTCATTTTATTTACAGTACAGGTAGCAATAATTTTCATTGTTGTATGTACTAGTCTCGTGAATCTTACCCTAGGATATGGGAACCAGAATCTATGGACCGTTGTGCTAACAAGTTCCCTTGGCTATGTAATGCCTAACCCTAAGATTAAAATTGATGAAGTAATGAGGGAACATAAATCTATAAAAGAGGCTAAACTAAGCGAAGTTAAATAAAATGGCTTGTGCAATTTTTGAGATTATAGGCTTTTTAATGTCCTTATTGATAATAATTTCCTTGGAGTTATATTTTGATTATTATCTAATAGAAAAACGTCATAAATTAATTTGTTATTACGATATTACAACCAATATAACCGTGTGTGAATAATGAGTGAATATATTACATTATCATCGAATGTGAGAACAGTTACAACATTTGGGAATAATACAATTGCAGAGTTTAGGACAAAATTAGGAAGATTTGTCTCATTAGATGGTGATTGGGTAGTAGGCCTGTCCGAAATTTCTTATTCCAGAAGTTGGTATAATGTTGTATTCTCACATGAAGTACTATTATTTGACGAATTAGGGAAAATATATGGATCAAATACAGCAAATGATATCAATGTAAATTTAAATGAACGAAAAAATGAACTATATATAACAAGTGGATATTACGATTCTGCCATGACACTGATTGAAGAAATTAACAGAGTTCTATCAAGAATAACAATTATCCAGCCCCCAAAACTACATTATAACGAGATTAATAATTATGTAACTTTAGAAGCAGGCAAGATTGATAATTTAGTGAAGGTTTACCCCTTTTTTGGGGAAGAAATTGAGAATATTTTGGGGATACGGAATAGAAATTTGATAACAAGTGTCTATTCTGGTGTTGACAGTGGTATTGGTGAATATATTTTTTCAGGAAATAACATCTATAAGCAAGATTATTTCCAAGCTTTTCATCCAGTTGAGATAAATCGAGGTTATCACTCTTTATTTGTCTATAGTGACATAGTGTACCCTACTATGATTGGTGATACATGTGCCCCACTTTTACGATTGGTTGATATACCAAGAAAATATAAATTTGGCGAAACGGTACATATAAGATATGATGTTCCACAATATAAACCAGTGATGCAGAACGAATTCGAAACAATTGAAATATCTATAAAAGATGATGCAGGTGAATTAGTTCCATTCAAATTTGGAAGAGTCAGTTTAACACTTCATTTTAAAAAATTATGAATATTTACGATCAATATTATAAAAATCAGGTAGGCAATGGATTAGCTGCCTATTCTGGCTTAAGATATCAAAAAGGCAACGGATGGTTTGCTAAAATTTTAAAACACCTGAAGCCTGCATTGAATTATATTTCAAGACAGGGGTTGATGGCATCATCAGAGATGGCTAAGAATATGGCTTGTGGAACATCTTTCAAGAAGGCCATCAAAAATACCCTTGTTAATACTGGTAAACAAGTTCTAAGTGATGGAATTGAGAAGTTGGAAGAGGTAAAGCAGAAGGGCGAAGGCTATAAAAGAAAGAGATCTTCTTCTAAGCGACCAGTTAAGAAAAGAAAAACAATTTCAAGAAAAACTGTTAAAAAACCCAAAAAGCTATATAAGAGGAATGTGATTAAGAAAAGAAAAGCTTTAACGTTTTAACCATGTCTACAATACATCAACTATCTTCTCTTGTGGCGCTGCCGGAATTGGATTTATTCGGGGTTCCACCCACCCAACTAATGATTGAACGTGATATACAGACCGAACATCGTCCAATAAGTACGTTGAGCAGCAATACTTCACCCATACAGTTTGAAGTTCATACAGGTATTGATGAGTATGTGAATATAAGTAAAAGTGAACTTTATTTATGTTTGAGGATCAGTTTGTCGAAAACAAATATGGCTGCCGATCCTTCGATTAAAACTGATGATTGGAAGACCATAGGTCCAATCAACTATTTGATGAATACGATGTTCAAAAATATTAAGGTAGATATAGGACAGTCCACTGTGACTTCAACCTCTCTTAATTATGCTTATGCTTCTTACCTGGATGCATTGCTAAATTATACCCCCGAGTCTAAAAGAACGCATCTAAAAACAGCTCTCTGGGAAAAAGATGCATCAGGTTTGATGGATAATGTAAATGATACTAGGAGCAAATATATCAGACCGATTGGAAATAATTTAGATCAAGGTTGTGAGCTAGAACTTTATGGGAATCTTCACCTAGATTTGGGTTCCCAGGTTAAAGCATTGCTTGGTGGGGTCACCTTGACCTTTACATTTTTGCCAAACGATCCAAGATTTTATTTAATTTATGATAAACTTCTTGTACCAAAAGTTGAGATTCTTGATGCAAGATTGTATATTCATAGATCCAAGCTGAATTCACAGGTTGTGATAGCGCACATTAAAGCATTAGATCACGGAAATGCTAGATACTTTATCACAAGAAGAGAGGTAAAAGCTTTCATCATTCAGAAAGGTACAATAGATTGTTACATAAATAATGTAGAAAATGGTGTCTTGCCTAGAAAGGCTTACGTAGCCTTTGTTAGTAATGAAGCATACAATGGAAATGGACAACTTAACCCGTTCAATTTTAAAAATTATAGTCTAAGGTATATAGCGTGTTATTTAGATGGAGAGCAATTCCCCCAGAGACCTTTTACCCCTGATTTCAGTAAAAAGATGTACATGAGAGAATATTTTGGACTATTTGAAGCAGCAAATCAGCTGAATCATAATAGCAATATTGATATAACAAGAGAAGAATTCGCTGAAGGGTTCACTATATTCGGGTTCAATTTTTCACCTGATCTATCAGATGGTTGTAATAGAAGTGGATACACCTCGGCTATACGAAGAGGTACATTAAGAATTGAATTGAGATTCAATCATCCTTTGATTGAGACAGTTACCGCGATTGTGTTTTGTGAATACGATAATCTTATAGAAATACCTGTATCGCGGATAGCCTTCAAAGATTTTCAATGAATACTTTGAGCGTGAACGAATATTTACGAAAATATAAAAAATTCAAAGGAACATACCCACTTGATAAGCTTCCTAAATTAATACCTAGAAGTTCGGGCATTGTAATAAACACCGATAAACATAGTGAACCTGGAGAACATTGGGTTTGTGTCTATTTAAATGTAGATGGCGTTGCTGAATATTTCGATTCATTTGGATTACCTCCATTGCACCAAGATATAATAAGGTTTTTAGATAATATAAGCCCTAAGGGGTGGTTTATAAACAATATAACCTTTCAAAGTTTATATTCAGATACTTGTGGAAATTACTGTGTTTATTATTTAGCTAATAGATTCAATGGCGGCTCTTTTGATGTATTCAGAACTATATTTAATCATGTGCCTAATCTAAATGACAGATTAGCAAAAATAATATATAAGTTAGAAGATAATTAAATGTATTTAAAGTACAATTCCCTTAAAAATGTCATTAATAATATAAGGAATAATGGATGATGTATGCTGTATCTTGGATGCCCAGGGGTTTATTATGGATAAAAAATTTATCCCAAGAGAGATAGCAGTGCAATCGCAAACATTTAAACATTGCGCTCTGATTGAGACTAATTTGAAGAGATCCAATTTGACAGTTAAAGATCGGATAACAAACAACTATATTTCAAATAATCTTCTTGGAATATCAATGAGCGGCAATAATTGGCGGCTTAAACAGTCTGAAGATGTGGATGAACTGATCAAAGATTTATATGAGATTGTCAAATCAGAAGAAAGAAAATTTGTTGCGATTATGAATAAACAGTTGGAACAGATTCTAATTACATCTGAGATACCGTATGTCAATTTAGCAGAGATGGGATGTCCTAGTTATAGAAAACTCAAAGCGGAATATTCAAACAAAAATGTTTGCTATTTCCACGAAAAACCGGTACCGGATAGAAGAAGACTGCGTTGTGCTGAACAGAAGGGCGCGTTACTCTGGAAATGGATCAGCGATTACAGGAAAAGAAACGAAGAATAACTATCTTATTATTATTATATTAACCAAATAAAATTGTATAAACTAATGAAAAATGTATAATTATTTAAAATAAAATAAAAACAAAACAAAAATAAATCCAAAAATAGGCGCACAAAATTAAAAAAAAATTAAACACACAAACAAACACACACACACACACACACGTATGTATGCATATATGTAAACGTTACTAAATGATTGGTAAACAATTTTTGTTGTGAAAATAATTTTATTGATTCAATTTTATAAATTAAAGTTTTTATAATTTTATTAAAATACAGTATTATTCAAAAACATTTTGTTACTTAATTTTAAATATAAATCGCTAGCATTAGTTTCAGCCATATAGAAACGCGATGTATTGAATGAGCTAATGCTATATTCTTCAGTTGGATTTTGATTGGCTCTTTCAATCAAAGAGTCGATTACGTCACCACAAATGAATTGTTTACGTGTTCTTATGTGTTGAATTGATTCATCATTGATCAAAATTTTTAACAGTATTTGCGATCCGCGATATGAATTTGTTGGATCGGATTGCGTGTAATTGTACACTAAGTACTTTGTTCTGTTTTTAATTCGGATTTCATCACAATTTTCATGAATTGACATAATTGTGACCGATAACGTTGAGTCGTGAAAGTAATAAGGCCAATGGACTCCATAATGTATTTCATCATTGAATAATACTTTGTTGAATTTGATGAAATAATCAATGAATGATTCAGCTTTTACTTTGAGATAAACATCGTTGATCGGATTCATCCACCCTTTGATTATTAAGCGTTTCAGACGATTACTTTTAATATGATTGATTGCGTAATCATACTGTTGTGTGAAATCGATGAATAATTTACTTAAATTGTTTAGATTTAGTAAACGATTCAAATGTCTAACTCCTGTTTCGACATCGAATCGCGTAAGCTTTAGGCTTTTCAGGTTCGGAATCAGCTCAATAATTTCGTTGAAAACCCCCTTTAAATGCTTTGAATTCGGTGACACAAAACGTATATTAATCGAATGTATTTTATTGCCGAACACTTGCAATATTGTTTTAATTTTAGTCGAAGGCACTTCAGCGAATATGTTCACTTTTGTGACATTGTTCGGAACACCGTAATATGATGTAATTACAGGTTTAGGAGCGAATTCGAAACCATTGAATGTAACCGTTTTGAGGTTCGGCAAATTATTCAGTAATTCCGAAATAATCAGATACGAATAAGAAGTATCGATAAATAATGATTGAACATTTCTTATGAGCGGCACAAAGCGGTCTAACCCGCTTAGGAAAAACACATGAAAATATCTATTGTGATAACATGACTTCATTTCGAAGACTTTTGATCTGGCGAACATACATCGCAGCCATTGTTTTGAAACAGTTCGGCAAATCAGTTGTGTATAGCTATCAAAATACGATAAAATTTCAGAACACAAGTCATCGCCAAAGCGGTCAAACGATTCTGAATAATAGAACGGAGTTAATACTTTGCTCACCGACATTATGAACTGAATGTCTTCTGTTCAGATGAGTCGCACTTATATACTCTGGAAATAGAATAACGCAATATATTTCTAGGCTTCTCATTGGCTATTGGATTCTGAGGCTTGTGTGCAAAACAGGTTTTCTATTGGAACACGTGCGCAAAACCTGTTCCAATGCATTACTATAACCGGTTCAAGCAGTTTTGACCAGTCAGAACAGGATTTGCTTATCACATGACAAGCATTTCTGTGAATAAAGAAACATGTGATTATTTCGTCATTTGTTTTTGTTAATTGTGCGTCTATTTTTTGATTAATTTTAAATTTTTATTTTTATTCAATTAATACAAAGATTGATAATTAGTTGAATACATATTTTATTATTTTTTAAACAATTTAATTTTTATTCAATTAATACATAAAATTAATAAATATTTAATTACATTTATGGAAACAGTTTTCGAATATATTTTCTCTGATAAAATTAAGAGTTTTAATCTCTTTTTCGGTCAGTCTAATAGAGCTTTCTTTGCCATCGAATTTGCGGACCATAACATCATAGAGAAAAGTGTATTTATCGTTGACTTTGAACCATATTTTCCGCTTTTCGTCTTCCAAATTGATCTGCTTTTTGGCCATCATATTCGGAAGTAACTTCTCGAACTCTTCGGGAGTCAAACAGATGCCATCCCTCATGGGCCTTGAGGTTTCGCCATTAATCTCGTCGTGAGTACAGAAATGAGATCGGATGTCTATCCAGTATTTAGTGTCTCTTCCGCTTTCGAGACATACCAGTACTTTGACATATTTTTTATAATTGGCCTTCTCATTAAGCACATAAGAGAACAGTTCATTAAAAGACATTATTATTGCTATTAATTAGTATCTAAATTAATATACAATAAGATATTGATAAACAATGTTGTAATTGGTTTGCTTATATAGATAAGACACACAAAAGCTTATATTAATCCTAAGCGACTGATAAGAGCGATAAGGCGTCAGCCAATAACGGATTAGCATACGACTACTCTTTGTCTATATAAGTACTCTGAATAGTGTATTTACTCATAATAGTGGTTTGTGTGTAATTACATCACTTTTAAATATGTCGACCAAAACAATATTCGAAACCTGTTTGAGTAGAAGTACTGATGGTTATGAAAGACGATTAACGTATTTTTATATACAGCACGAATACAGTGCTGAAAAAGCCGTTCAAATATGTGACTACAAAGATAACAATCTTATTGGTAACGGATTATTTCTAAGATTCAAAGAATTTTTGTGGATTGTCACTCAAATCGACAACAAAGGGCGTGACAAGTCTCTGTTCAAAACGCGCTTCAGTGAAATATACTTTGAACGCAATGCACGTTATTCAGATGTATTTACAGTTTATCAGAGAACGCCAACAAAACGTTCAATATTGATATTTACTGATGAAGAGATTACGTCACTCATAAATAACAAGCACGCAATAATCGGTGGCTCGAAAAAAGCTGACGCTCAACCGGTTTTGGCTGATCAGCTAAGCAAACCAATGGAATCGAATGATTGCGACGAGGAGGAGCCTATGGATTTAGATTACGAACCACACACTATAAGTTTTCAGTGAATTTACTTCATTTCTTTGTGAGCACTCGACGGGTCAACATGTCCTCTCAAAGCTTTGTCTCTGCTCTCAACATTAATAACTATACAATAACTGCTGAACTAAATTGTTTATTGAATTTAAGAAAAATTGCTTTAAATTCAATTAATGTTATATTATCGCTAAAGCCGTTTCTCCGTCTGAATATGAGATTACGCAATCCTTTAGTGACGTGTTTTATCTATGCAAACGGTAAAGTTATCATCACTGGTGCTAAGACTGAAGATGACGGTAGATGTGGTGTCAGAAGAGTGGCCCGAATAATTCAAAAGATCGAATCACGAAAAACAGTAAAGATTCGAAACATTATTATTCAAAACATCGCCGCCAGTTATGATTATAAATCTCGTCTCAATTTGCCGGAATTAAGTAATCACTTCAAACTAAGCGCACATTTGGATCGCGAAACCTTCCCTGGTTTGGTATTGCATCATCAGCAAAACAGGAAAGTCATCCTATACGCAACAGGAAAAGCGATCTTAACAGGCGTTAAGTCAATTGAGGAGCTTAACGAGACATTTGATTGGCTCACAACTGAAATATTTAATTATAATTTGAATAATTTATTTTAATTATTTACTTAATCTTATTTAATTATTTATTACATAACATGTAAATATTTATAATTGAAAATAAAAATAAATTGAAAAAATAAAAAATAAAAAATTAAATCAAAAAATAGAAGCACAAACTACGACAACAGGGAGACATAGGGGCAGAATATTACGTTATTATTGGGGGTAATTTGGTGGTAAAATTTCTTTTGGACGTTTTATATTGACATAATTTATGGGGGCAAAAGGGGGCGCAATATATTCTAGAACGTTTTCATGGACGTAATTTATGGTCAACGTTATTCATGGGGGCAGGTAAGGGGTCAACACAATACACGACGTCATTTATGGTTAGTCCCGAAATAAGGTCGCACAACAGTAT
>JAQIWA010001357.1:0-18977 GCA_034693305.1 Eueremaeus valkanovi | reverse complement strand
CATTTCATTGGTTGTGGAGTTGTCGGCCATTGGGGTGGGTTTGGCCTAGGTGACACAGAATTTCGGATTCACTTTATATTATACCCTGTTATAAAGGCTCGACCAGGCTAAACTGACTAAACTTAACATTTGCAGACATTTCTTTTTGTGCTATTTTTTATTGATTCCGGGCATGACTTTAATCATCGCATATATCCAAAGAATCCTCTGACAGCATAAACTAGATGCTTATGTAAATGAAGCTAGAACCTAAACCTGACTAAAATTTTATGAAAATTTCTATTTTTTGTAAAGCACAACTAGGAATTTTTTCACTAAGAGATTTTGTACTGGCGCAGCACCTGTAGGCTTTATAGAGGAAAAACCAACCGGGTTATCAAAAATCTAATTTTAAAATGATCTTTGATTTACGCTTTTCAGCCATTTCAATAAGCAATAATTATTAACCAGAAAATTTTTATAGATTTACAGACCTAGGTCGTGAATTGTTGCCAATTATATGATTGCGGTAGTCATTTACAATGCCATCTCTATCTTGTTATTCATAATTACACAATAAGAGTGACTAATAGTCTATTAGAATATTTATGATAATAACAATGACAGTCAAGTATATGTTGTTTCGAGAAATATTTTAATATTTGTCTTATTTATTATCATATCTTCTTTTAATTATTTAAAGATAAGGATAGAATTGAGAGCAATAGATAGTTTTATATATCTAATATCAGAAGTACTCTATTTGCACTGTCTGGGCAAGGAGCAGTCTTGGTATTTATACTACTTTTTTCTACAAGCCACCAAGTTCGAAAAATAATCGGATTAAAATCATTTTTTTCAACCATTTTGGCAGAAGTACTTTTGGAGCAAGTTCGGTGTTATTCGCTCCCTGGGGGTGTGGCATATATATTTGGAAAGCTTAGGGTGTGGTCAGTTCATATCCTCATAGATGTTGAGATTGAAGTTGAAAAAATTATATTAACTCTAGGGAAAAAAGTTAAGGCCAAGAACAACTTTCCAACTCAACCATAGCCTTTGCCATAACCAATTCACATGATCAAATACCTAGCTCGCTACCTAACACAACCAACCCTAAACCATGTATAGAGAAATCGTACCTTTGTATTCCTATGGGAAGAGTCAATATTAAAACCCTTATACCTCTACTTCAATGGACCATATATTCGAGTAGGTCTCGGACCAGGCTACACTATGGTGTTGGTCCCGGCCCCTGCAGAATCATCTAGCTTATTTTTCAATACTCTCCTAGGTATTTAAGAATTCATTCCAATTTATGAATCGATACTGTTTTAGTAAAATGTTCAGTAATTATATTGATTGAGATTTATATTTGAATATAAGGTACAGTATTGTGAAGACAGTTAGCAGACCTTCATTGTAAGTAATGTTTAGTTTAGTGAATAGCTGTGTACAGACTATTCAGACAATACAGACTATGAGACTGTGTATACTGTACTGCAGTCTGCAATGACATTGGTTTTGCCATTTATTAAATTATTTTTTAATATTCTTTATATTTATTGAATTCGTATTCATATTATCGTTATATGAATTGAATAACAATTATATTATAATTATATGTATTTCTCATTCAATCCAATTCTCATTGTTTTTATTCATAGTTTTAATTAATATTGAATTTAATACCGAATTGTTTGCAAATAATGTCTAATAAAAGCCACGAAAGTAAGTGATTAATAGATATATCGATTGAATTGAAATCTATTGAATGGTTTGTTTATATCTGTGGATCAGTTGGGGTATACGTTGAGGACATTCCCATGAAGTTGGCCGAGAGGTACAGACCCATAGACTTCAGCCTTTATATCGACCAACCAATAGAAATCCCGGATCTGTTTGACCAACACGTGAGTCAATTCCTATTCAGCCGATCCTTATGTCTGTCCTTAGAATCCAAATGTTCTGACAATTGATCCGAAATTGATCTGAATTTCAGTACAAATTTAGTGCAGAATTATATGCATTAGAAGTGTCGGAACTGAGAGACAAACAAAACCGGAAACAGATATCGGAGTCGATGTCGAAAATGGATTTGAAAAGTAATAACAAATCGAAAGAAAACAAAACCGCATTCGAGGCACAGATGAGTGAATCCGGTGGCCATAAGACGAAGAACCGGACCATAAGAGCCGATACTATTCACTTGACTCCGGGTGAAATACTTAAGCCATGGCCAACAGTGACCACAACTAAGGGAACGACAAGAATAAGTGATAATTACTATAATATAAGTGATAATAGTATTGACCCAAACGTTAATATTAAGCGAAAAATAGTCAAAGACTTTGAAAGCGATACTTCCAGTCCTTTCGATTACTTAGAGCTCCAGACCATTGACGACATGCAGGAACTCAATGATGTCTTTCAGGCCTTCCATACGAAACACACCACTAATGACAGTAATTGTAGAACTGATGGAAATGTTGTCAATAATAGTAATAATAATAATAACAATAATTGTTTGAATTCATGCGAACCGAACGCATCGATTGCTAACCACATGAATGGCATCATTCCGTTCGGTGCCCACAGCTATCAAATAGCAGACTCAGCTCCAGTGCCCGCGCAATGCGGCCAACCCGTGGATGTAAACCATTGGGTTGCCAGCAGTTGTGAGCAGAACACGAACACCAGTAGTGATGGTCTGAGCAATAGATACGACTCATTGGTAGCTAACAATCCATTCAATCCATTGGCTGACTCTCAACAATATCTGTTGCGTTCCTCTAAAAGTGCTTCAGATTTGCCGACTCTTCTCAAAAGTGAGGACTCATCGACTGTTCCTGCAGTCAGACGACAGCGCTCTCATACACCTCCCTGTTCTTCATCTAAGACTAAGACTAGAAAATACATTAACGAAAAGCAAACGCTTGTTCTGAACGATCCGTTCGAAGAACTCTCGCAATACTCCAAAGACTTTGTTATTTCAATCACTTCTATGGGTTTCGATAGGAGTCGAGTGGCCAGAGCTGTCAAACACATTGATAACGACCACAAAAAAGTGATTGACTTTCTATTACAGGTCCAGACGTTAGAGGAAAACGGGTTCGACTGCTGTGAAGCTGAGATCGCTCTGCATATGAATAGCTATCAAATATTAGACGTATTTATACTTCAATTGGTTTTCAAATAATCATAAATTCCTTTCATTTGATTTAATTTTGAATACGTTTCTGATTTCAGGCCAAAAGGTTTTTGGAGTCATTGCGTCAGCTCTCGGAAGTCGGGTTCGATAAGAGAGAGATCATTAAAGCGTTAGTCAAATGCAATAACGATAGGGACAGAGCGCTCGACATTCTACTCAATTCTACTGATGAATGAATAAAGTTATAAAACTTCTCAATAATTGCTTTGTTTTTCTATTTATATCATGAGTACTGAGTTTTGAGTTTTTTTTTATATATATATTAAAAGTTAATTATTTTTACTTTTTTGCCAAATAAAACAAATTTATTAAACTTAAAGTTAAAGTGAAAACAATTTGAAATTTAAAATATTTTATAATTAAAGACTTTTATTCTTTGATAATACATAATATCATAATTTGCTCTTCATTTGACAAAACAGACAAATTGGCCGTTCATTACGTTTACAATGATTTTTGACGTTTGTTTGCGTTTTTGTTTCTAACGATTATTAATCGTTAAATGATTTAATGATTTATATAATAATAATAATAATAACTAAAAGTAAATAAACCCATCCTTTAATCGTTTGCTTTCTATTTCAACTAAAACTTAAAATAAGATTATTTTAGATTATATTAAATACAGAACAGAATTATAGAATAGAAAAGAGTTTTTGCAAAAAAATTATATTTGAATAATAAGAGCGAACAGTGTTTTGTGTTTGTGTTAAGCGAATCATTGGATGGAGTCTTGAATTGGCTTTTGTTTTATCAAACAATTATCGATCGATTGACGGAAAAGAAGAGCCAAATGTAAACGGTTTTGATTGATAGCGATCTTAATAACCGGTGAGTTCGGCAAAAGTCTGGTCCAACTCATCCGAAATCGATTTGTATTTCTCCTTTTCGTGAACCAATTCGTCTGTTTTCAACATTAATTCAAACATTAGACACATTTCACACATTGTCTGTGTATTGTATTATTCGTATAATTATATCATTTCTTATAAATCGTTTTGAATTAGTTTATAATTAATACAAAAAACAGGAATTATTTACAAATTGTGTTAAACAATACGTACTCTAACTGTAAGACACCTCCGAATCGATACGCAATCAATCGATTAATGCATACAATAATAGGGATTAATATAAAGTCGATTTGGATTAAGTAAGGAATGTATGTGAATATGAGTGCATCCAATGTCAGGCAGTATTGAATTGAATAATATTATGCTTATTATCGGAATAATAATATTAATTATAATTTAGAGGTTAGTAAACGAACACAATTTGCTTTCATTTGCTTTAACGTTAAATCAATAAATCAATCGTCTATTGAGTGCTAAATGCGATTCAGTTCACATGGACTGCAAATCTTTTAACGTGGTTTCGACCTCTTCTTGCAAGAGATGTGTCTTTTCTCGTTCGCCCAACAGTTCGTCTGTCAGTTATGTCGTAAGCAATCAATTAATTACAAAAGCTTTTCATTATATTAGTCAACAAATGAACAAAAACACAATCGGAATGCAAATCAATTTCATTCTAAGATTGTTTGCATTTCTCGACAATCATATCATTGTTATTGTTATTCAGATTTATGTCAATCATTGGCATCAATGGGTCATACCTTCGAGTCGGTCCACTTCCTTCTGCAGCTTCTGGACTGATCTCTCGGCGAACTCAGCTCTCGCTTCAGCCTAAAGGAAATGGTCTTTAGATTAAGTACTAGACTATAGAGGGATTGGATTAAATTGAAGGGACAGGCATTTGACACGTTCCCAGAGATCACTCAATTCTATCCATCGCTTGTTTGTTATCTAAATAGAGATATAGTGCTAATAGTGCTAATTGGCTGACCTCCTGCAGTCTAGCACTCCGTTGTCTTATAGTTGTCTCATATGTTTCCTCCTTTTGTAGGGCCTGTCAGGTCAGAGAGCAAAAGATTAGGGCTGAGCGACTCACCTCTTTTAGTTTGGCGGTGGAGGTGCGTATCTGCTGTTCATATGCTTCCTCTCTCTGTTGTGCCTATAGTTCCAAAACGTTTCAAAACAAAAGCAATAATTATCGGTAAAAAGGATTTGGTTTTCATGTGTTTCCTTCGTTAGGAACAAAACAAAACAGAATCAGACAAAACAGATAATAATTGATACGTTCGGACATTCATTAGAACAAAAGTTTTTAAAATAGCAAAAAATGAATGAATTATTGCATCAATTGATTAAAAATGAGTTAAAAATCGAAGGAATGGATGAATGGAAGTGAAAGGATGGGACGAATAATGGGTTATAAGTGAAGAGAAACCAAAAATGAAATTATGTATTAAAACAAAACAATTGACGATTTAGTCGACAGAATATACAGAATATACTTAATAGTAGTGCAAAAGTTTTAGAGCAGATGAGAAGCAGACACACCGTTCCCAACATTCTTTCAATCGATTAAAACATAATCAAAATTCAAGACTAATTCAAACTAATATTCAACAAATAATTTACCTTTTCTTCGCTGACTTCCAATGACTTCAAGTTATTGCCGACAACTCTCAGCTCTTCCTCGAGTTCAACGATTTTGCTTAAGAATTCATTTAATTAATTAATATATCATTTAATATAATATTAGTCAATAAAAGGCATTAGTTTTGCGCTCGAAATGCAATCAAAGCTATAGTTAATCAGAAAAGTGGTAATCAATGTGCGGACACCACTTCGGACATACCTCTCTGCAGTAGTGGCTCTCTCTTCGGCTCGTTCTAAGTCTGCCTCCAACATAGCTATACGACGAGCCATCTGGACAGACATGTCGCACAGTTATCCAAATCCATGCAATCATGCAATCGATGGTTAGGACACGCATTCAATGCGAGCGAAAAGAATATATTATTTATTATTTGTTAGATTTGGTTATAAATGTACTTAAACTAAATTAAACTAAATATTTGTTTAAATAATACAATCAAAACAGTGGCAAATCAGGCATTCGTACGATAATTGTGTGAAATCATAAATAAAAATATTATAAATTTAGTCGATTTGTTGGATCAGTACTCAAACGACTGTTACGGCGATTAAAGCGTTTGATTAGAATTATAACTGCAATCGAGTTGACAGACAATACAATACACTTACGATTCACCGGTTTCTGCTCTTTCCTCAGCTCTTTCCAGATCCGCCTCAACCATTGCCAACTTACGGGCCACCTATTGGTACAGTTTATGTTAACTTAGACTCAACTAACCATTTGAATAACCAGTGTTTGTTTGTTAGTCACAACAGTTTCCGAAATTAATTTAACTCTTAATTAGTTAAGGCATTCATTGATCAGTTTAGTAAAACAAATAGGGACTGATAGGGACTGGTATAGTTTCAATGTCCAATTCATATGGACAGGCATATAGGACGGCTATACTTTACAGATAAAGTTAGCAATTGAAAAATATATTCAATCCAGATCTTCTAAATTGAGCTCATTTCTGATAAACAAGCAATAAAATTGAAACTCTCTGTTAAGATATATTAAAATACCCCTCTCTTCCGCTCAAACTACAGTACACGGCTTACTCTACATATTTTCAATATACAGTACAATTAGAATACATCTTGCCCATTTTAAAAGCTATATGCTAAAAATGTGGGTAAGCTCATTTTCAAGACGCAATGAATTAATCACTGTGCTTAATCAATAAACTCTCTAAAAGGAGGTAGATCACATAGGGTAGTTCACACAGTGGTGGGCCGGGCATAAGCCTACACTTTAAGATTTATAGACTCGGATATACTATACAGTAGTTCTAAAAATCTGAAGAGAATCCCAAAAATTCAAACTCAATCCTAAAAATAGATAAGTTTTCCGTTAATTCTGTTTAAGTCTGAATATATGAGCGAATCGACGATCAGTGATCTCTTCGTCTAATTTAAAGGAAAGTTGTTTTATTTCGGGCAGAATTTTAAGGATCCTTTAGTACAAATGGTCGACCCTTTCACTGACTCGAGGTTTGCCAAACGAGTCGATTGCGGAAAATGTAATGAATTTCTATAAAATGTTTCGTTTGTTAGTGTAATGATTGAAAATGCGATTTAAAATTCAGTCCAAAGAAAGTGAGTAGAAATACAAACAAAATATTTGAATCGATTAAAGCGAATATAAAATAATTGATTGACTGTTGAGTTGAATCGTAAGCGTAAATGAAAATTAATATTAATTGCCGTTTAATCGAGAAATTGAGTTAATATTATTGAATATTATATTACTTTAAACACAATTCAAATCAAATAATAATATAAATAGAAAACAAAAGTAAATAAAATATAAGTTTAGTGTAAATTGAATTAAATAATAGAAAATAAATTGGATTTTGTGAATAAAAGAGAGAAAAGACAAGCACTGGTCATGCAATCGATGCAATTGTATTCAAAATAAGACCAGTAGTTGTCAGACCTCATCGTATTTGCGGTCTGCGTCCTCAGCCATCATCCTGGCCTCTTTCAGTTGGCTTTCCAGACCGTCCATACGTTCCTCATCACCTGCACTCCTGTGCTCGAGCATCTTTCGCATACTACGAGTCGTTACGAGTCATTAATTATTAGAGTATTTCATAAAATTATAACAATTTTACACTTCATTTGAATTCATATAAAATTATAGTCAAAATAGAAAAACATTTCGTTTCAAAACTCTTCAATAATTTGCCACATTTTGCCACTGAATTGCAATTAAAGCTAACCCATCACCGATACCCTAACCCTTACCTCTTCGTATTTTTTGTCGGACTCTTCAGCAATAAGTCTCGCCTGAGATAACTGTGTTTCGAGCACTGATATCCTATCGTCTTCCATATTATTGCGATTTTCCAGAGTTTTTCTAATTCTAATGTATTAATCGATTTTATATTTTAAACATTGTTTGCAATCAATTAATTGACGTTTCCTTAAATATAAACAAATCTGATTCCTCTAACTATGAAAATCATGAGAACTTCTTTTGCGAACCCTATTATGCATTCATTGTATTTGTCATTAAATATCAATTTCTTCATTTCAATTATGTTTAATCATTTGTCGACTGCTCTGTAAGCAGTGATACCCTGAACATACCGTTCGCTCTCATCGGCCGACTGTGAGGCCTCCTCGAGCTTAGACGTGGCCACTTTCAGTCTTTCCTCAGACCTCTCCAAATCCTCTTCAATGAGTTGGATCCGGCGATTAAGTGCCGCCAAATCTGCTTCGGCCTAATCGGACATTAATTAAAGCATTGGTTTTCTCTTTATTTAGGATTCAATACTACAGTACAGTATACACCGCTTTTCAGATATATTGCAACAATTGAATCGAGCGCCACATAAAAACTACAGTGGGTACAATATTGAAGCTGGGCTTAATTGAAAGAGGGATAGTTAGGGTTTGATAAAAATTATATATGAAAAATATCCTTGCACAATTCAAGGCTCTAAAATCGAAAATTCTGAAATATTGGTTTTTCTGTTTGAATCTTAATCTATACACAAAAACCACAAGGGGCAAAAAATTGATCATAGTTTTATTTGAAAGAGGGACAGTGGGGGGTTGATAAAAAAGCAATGTGAAAAATATCCTAGCACAATGCAAGGCGCTAAATTGAAAAAAGGTTGATTCTCGGTTTTTATCACTAAAATTTTTTTTAAGAAAAACTCATTTTTTTTGGAATCAGATGCAATTTTTCGAAATGTTTGCAATACCAGATTTGTCACTGATCAATTCGAAGAAGATTGTTTTGTTAAATTTATGTGAATTTAGTAATGGCTCTCAAATAAAATTTTTATTATGTTCTTAATAGACAATTCAATATTTCAGCATTTTCAATTCTAGCCCCTTGAATTGTGCAAGGATAATTTTCATATATAATTTTTATCAAACCCTAACTATCTCTCTTTCAAATAAGACCAGCTTCAATATTGTACCCACTGTAGTTTTTCTATGGCGCGCGATTAAATTGTTGCGCTTAATATGAAAAGCGGTGTATATACTGTATATATAAACGTCTGAATTGACAGTATTTGTCAGTTTTGAGCTATAATTCATTTGTAAAGCTAACAAATGCTGACCCGAATCGCACTCATATATGACATTAATTCTAAACCATATTCACTAATGTTTTGAATTCAACATAAGTTTATAAAACATAACATATTATAAATTAATAGTAAAAGTAGTGTAAAATGATATCCAATATAATTGTAGACAAACTTTTGCGGAATTGGAGTTTCAGTTCACTCAATAACTGACTCATTATTAAAAATGAATTGTCTTTCCGATACATTCGCAGTAATAATAATAATATTTTGCAAATTATTAAATCAAAAACCAAACGATTTGTATGAAAACGAAATGTTTTTGATATAAAAGTATTTATTTGTTTGCATATAATATATGGCATATTGTTTAGAAAGCGTCTTATCTCTGGGTTTCTTAGGCTCGGGTGCATTTATGGTCTCATATATTATTGATAAATAATTCAATGAAATCAGATTAAATCAATTCATCAAAAAATATCTCTAAATATAAATGAAGACAAAAAGTGAACGAATGAGTCATATATTTGATTGAAAGCATAGAAATCATAAAATTATTTAATGTCTAATAAAAGCAATGAAACCAATAGTAAACCAATAGTACTAACAGTACTTATAGTACTAATAGTGTAGAAATAATAGCAATAAAACTGTACTTTCACACAATTGAAGATCATTTTAGCAAAGCTCACTTTTGATCACTTTCTTATGATTTGAATTCAAGAATATATTCATAAGTTTTCTTAAAAAGCGAATAAAAAATATTGAATTTTAAGTTTAAAACAACAAATATTTGCATTGAATGAGAAAACAGGCAGAACTCGACCCAACCCTTCAATACAGCGATACTTTTGATGACTTAATAGTGTTTGCAATGAATAAAAAAAATGAAAATTTTGTTAAAATCGTTATTCAATGAAAACCTTTTGTTTTAAACCATTTTTACGAATAAAAGTCGAAAATAAGACTTGAATTGAATTAAAATATATTTTCATTGAAATCATAATTAATTAGATTTGAAGGCAATAGGAGTGCAATTGGAGTGCACTGGAAGGGAATGGAAGGAAAGGGCTGTTCCTATGATTCATAATGATCTGACACAAGGACTGGCATTGGGTTCGAGTGCTCTCTCATAAGGACTCACTTCTTCGCGACGCCTGACCTCCTCCTGGAGTCTGATCTGAGTGTCATCCGTGGCCTCTTTGGCCGCCTCGAGCTCGTCCTTCATGGCCCGCATCTTCTTCTTCAGCACTTCCAGTAGTGTTCCCTGAGTTTGAGACATTGTCTTCGCTCTTCTGGTGCTCTCAACTCAACTCAATTAATACTTATTATACTTATAATTATGACAACGAAAGGGAAGCTCAGAATCCGATTACAAATAAGACTTTAATTGTTATTATTTAGAAAACAATAGAAATTCGTTGAAAACAATGCTTAGGTTTGAGACACAGTTTGCACACAATATGAGTGAGAATGAGAACAGTATTAGTGTTTGTATTATTAGTATTAATAACAATATTATATGTTTTCAATCTATTTATAAAAATTATTAAATTATATTCACTTTTGTTCAATGTTTAGCACAAATTCAATACAACTTTTGGGAATGTGCTGTAAATGTCTGACTATTAATGTTATGTATGTATGAGATCTGTGCGACTAATCATATATAAAGTACGTCCACTTCATAGACAGGGGAGAGAGAGAGGGAGGACCCAGGGATCGCAAGGATAGCAAGGATAGAAATATATGATAACTACTTACTATCAATGTATATCTCATAGGATCTTGGGTTCAAGGTGCAGTATTTATAATCGCAATTAAATTTTCAAGACTTGCAAGGCTCTACTAGAAGAATTCTAATCATGGACTATGTACCAAGGTGGAAAGAAGGGGAAGAGTTTAAGGTTTAAAGAATTTGAGTGCACGTACTTTAAATACGACGCTTACATCACAAACAGCACTATTCAGACAAAAACACTTTTCGTATAAAAACTTTTTAAAACTTTTCTTAACTTTCTGTTCGAATGCTTTCAAATAATTGAAACCCTTTTTGCAATCAATAAATATTAATAAAACTTTGTTTTCTGTGTAAATATGATTTTCAAACTCAATATAATTAGGAATTAAATGAGAGGACAGTATAATCACAGTTAGAAAGAGTGGACTAATAAGCGAATACCGGAGTCAAGCGATGCAATCATTGCATACATTCATAGGTTTGAGTAAAGACTCTAAAGAGAGAGCGATTGTGAGAAAGAGAGGAGGAGTGGGCTTAGGCTCCAATGAATTCCGTAGTATAACCAGTGCTCAACACTATTGCGGTCTATCAAGTAGTCAACTAAAGGCAACTTTTTTCTAAAAACCTGTAGAACTGCTTAATTCTGTCGTTGAGGTCATTGGAATAATTGACACAAAACCAGCTCTGAATGAATCCAAATCATAAACACTTAACCAAAGCTTTGCTAAACAATGCCAATACACCCGACGTTAAATACACAACACTTTTCAATTAGATTATCTCAACAATTATTTTGCGCTTAATTTGATTCTGAGTTCAATTAATAGAAATATTTACCAAAACTATTATTATTTGACTTTACATGAATTTAAGTCAACTTTTTTAGACATCTGTCAGTTGTTATTAATATTAGAGAGATTTATAGCAACAATCCTAGTCTCGGGAGCGGTTCCAACAATGAAAAACAGTTTTCAATTGTTTCTCACGAAATATTCCAATAAATATAAGAAAAACAAATTGAAATCTATTGGAATATTTCGTGAGAAACAATTGAAACTGACTTTTTCATTGTTGGAACCGCTCTCAAGACTAGTATTGTTGCTATAAATCTCAACTCTACTTATTATAAGTTTTCAATTGTTCTGAACTAATTTGAGTGCAATTTTTAAGTGGCTAATTGCTCAGTACTGTGCAGTTTACACCTGTGGGACACCTGTGCAGTTCCAGAATAAAACACAGAATTATCTCATTTCCTATAATAGTCGTTAGAATTCCTAAAATAAGTAATCAATTAATTTCGATAACATTTTCTTTGAAAATATTTTTGAAATTAATTCAGAAAAAGTTGGTTTCAATTGAATTCTGGATTTGGTTTTGAATTCGGTTCGGACTCAGACGTGGACTGGGAGTCGATGTAATGCATACCCGTTTGAGGAGAACGTTCTGAATGTTCTTCAATTCGTTGGCAATTATATTGAATTTCATAATTGTGTTGCAAAACATCGGCGAATCAAATGCCAAACCCGGATATCCAGCGCTTGGCTGTCGGTTACGTCTGCGTTGAGTTTCGCTTTGAATCGTTTCCGTCTGAAGACTAGAACAGCGAAGTCGTGCCAACTCTTGATTCTCTTCATTCATATTGTCTACGAGTGTGGACTCTCTTTGGTCTATATCTTCGGCGCCGTCGCCAGAAGTCCTGCTCGCAATCGACTGCTGACTGAGAGGCCCTTCGGTTCGGCTTTTCATTATTATTACTCGATTTTGAAGTAATTATCGGAATATTTGCCAAAAATATGAAAACTTTATTACGTTTTCTAATGTAGTGAACGACTCTGTTATGTCTGCTCAGAGAGTGTTTGCATTCAATTAATCTCTTACTCTATTATCAAAATCAGATATGCCTTCACCTAAACTAACCCTTATTTGGTTTCACATTTAGATTCAGTCTTAACTTATGGCAACTTAGAGTTCGGGGCAATTACTTCAATTTATTCCTCTATAGAACTAATGACTCTTTTAATATACAATTATTAAACAAATATATAATTAGGAAAAGTGTATAAATATTTTGTAAATATATATAAATATAAAATTAAAAATTTATGTATAGAATGAATGAATACGATATGAAAATTAAAACAATTTTAAACTTATAATTCGTTAACTCTTTGGTGAACATCATTAACGGACTTATTTATAGAGTATCTCTTAAATAGCATTGTATTAAATAATTAATATTTGATTTGATGTATAATTCATGAAAAATAACACAAAATTCTTGATTAAGTGATGAAATGAAAAAATTGATTCTTTAGGAGAACTCGAAACTAAACTTCGGTTTCCTCTTATAGGCGTAACAGAACCAAAATAAACAGCTATAGAGAGCTATAGTGAGAGCACAGGGAGCTATAGTGAGTGAGCACAGGGAGCAATGTTGGCACAAGATTTCGGTTCGTATCGCACCAAATAGGGTTCACTTACGTCACGCGAAACACTTGGAAAGTATGCACTCCTAATACAACTCCTCATAAGAGTTATATTAAGACAACTTATTATTCATTTCATTAGGAATTGAATTCATTTTCTCTTAGATTTCTCACTCTTTGATCCCATCTATACTTAATTTCAAACCATTTTCATAGTTATCTTAATTAACTTGAATTTGGTTTATACAAACACACAATAAATATAATAATATTTTAGTATAAAAATTCAAACAAATAGGGAATTGATATCATATAAGAGATGCGATTCTTAATCATATTTTACTCAAAAAAATTTTTTTAGAATTTCAGTGGAATTCAGATATATTTGTAGTAAAACTTGAAAACTTATAGTAAGAGTAACAGAATATTCTTGACTTACAACTTGGAGAAGTTTTTCTTTCTCTTCAAGCTTGTTGTTGGCCTGACCCAGCTGCTCTTGTACTTGATCCAACTCATTTTCGATTTGTTGGATCTTCTTCTGAAGGGCGCGAACCTCTTCCTCGGACTAAATGCATGAATCCGTCATAAGAAACAGTGGTAAAGGATAAGAGCACTGCAATTAAGCCATGATCACCTTTTCGGCCCTCAGGTTGGCGTCTCGTGCTCCCTGTTCGGCGGTCTCTGCCCGATCGACGGCATTATCCTTCTCCAGTTTCATGGCCTGCATCTTCTTCTTGATTGCCTCCATTTTGGTTCACTTGCGTTGTATTCGACACAAAGTAGAAAAATAATCGAATGTAAGGCTGAAGCGAATCACTGAACACAGACTGCAGGCAAACAATGCTCAACCGGTTCCACCAAATCCACGAATGAATCCCAAGAAACTCAGAATCAAGTAAAAGACCAATATATTGATAAAAGTGCTGCACAAGTGGGATGTCTCCCAGTGATGATGCGCTCGCTTGTCGTCAATTCAGGAGTCATTCCAATACTTATTTGACTAATTTTGGCACTAATTCTGTGTCGGAATCAACAGATTCTTTGTTTATTTGACTCTCGGCTTAACTATAATCCAAATTAAATCAAAATTCTTGCATAAGATTGAAAACATTTGAATCGATTTGTTTTATTTGTGTTTTATTGGAAATTAAATTCAATTAATTAAAGAATAGCCAAAAAATAGCCTAAGATTGAGTGCAATATTATATATACTATATTTAGAAATGGTTTCAGAACTTCTATTTTCAGATCAAACAGTTGGGAAGCACTCATCCAATTGGTTAACCGATGTCTTCACAAACAGAGAATGCGTGACATCATTGGTATCAAATATCTGTTCTCTGAGCCCAAGACTGCGTTCAATAGTTTAGAGCTTTAGATATGTTTGAGACAACAAATGGGCTAATCATTCACTTTGTTTACATCCCTAACCCGTTCTCTGGGTTTAGTTGAAAATGAATACGAAGTGATGCAGACATGGCTTTGGATGTGATTTTGAAGAATTGAGTTTAAGAGACAAAGATTTGAATGATTTGTTTCTTATTTTAATTTCAATTATATTGTAGTATAAGATATATTCAATGATTATATAAACAAATGAATAGAAAACAAAGCAAAACATGATTTCCTTTTTGTTATAAATACTTAGATTTCAAAGAATTTAACGAAAAATAACTGAATTTAAGCTAATTTTTTCAGATAATCGTTTGACGCGGACTCGTATTCGTTGGGCGTGAAAAGGGAGGGGTTTTGTTCCAAATATCTGTAATTCAAGTGTAAAGCATATGAAATGAAAATCAAATCAATAGAAAAAGTGCTCAACTGTTGGCTCACTTCAAGAAGTCGTGAATATATCCTGAAATCAAATGAACGCTCTTTTCATTCAAATTCAAATGAGACAGAAGTGATCCGAGTCTTACTGTTCGGACAGATATGACAAGCAATTAGAGTATAATTATTTCAAACTTAAACCGAATGACTGACCGAACAGTCTTAGCAAATGAATGCCTCCATATATGGCCGATGGCTTCGGGTCGTCGTCCGTCTCTTTGAACAGATCTTTGTATTGGTTTCGTTCGAAGCCATAGAGCAGTTGAGAGCCGAGCGAAGCATTGAAGTACTCTTTGATGCCTTCGGCCGACTCTCTGATCGAACTCTCCTCACAGACCGGGTGTTTGGAAGAGAGCCTTAATTTGATGTAATCGCTGACAATCCGGTCGATCGACACTTTAGACGGCAATCGAACCAATTTTTTCTGTCGGATTAGTTCCCAGTCGTCGGCCAAATATTGTCTCAAATGCTCTGGAATTTTGATTTTAATGTCGTGTCGTTTGGTTGCGACCGAGTCTTCCGGTTCGGCACTCGATTCCACTTTAATTCTCTTCTTTCTCTGTCCGTCGATCTCTTTGACTGCAATCGAGTGCTCTTTCACTTCTGTGGTGACCGGCGTTTGCACTACATTCAGCACCGAAGGAGTGGTGGGTTTGGCCTTTGACTTATCTGTGCCTAAGGACACATTGGGTGAAACCATTTCCTTCTCTTTGGGTTCGATCGGCTTCTTCTTTGTCGACGTTTTGTTTTTATTGCTTTTGCTATCAATCGATTCGAAGCTAACCTTATTATACATGAATTCGATTCATCCCAACCCAACCCAACCAACCCATACATACTTCTGCACTTCAGTCAATTGCTTCTGCTGTTGAAGCGATGAGTCGTTGACCTTAAGAACTCTGTCCTCCGGAACCCATTCGTCCCAACTATACGATTGAAAGATATATAAGTAAAGGAACATTAGTTCAGAACGTGTCCAACAGTTAGACGAAAGCAATAAAGCGTTTTGTGTCCAATGGAAAGGACTGGCATTTTCTGCTTTTACTTTAGGAGCTGTTCATACGGATTGAATCGAAAGGAATTCGGACTCTATTTGGAAGTGAATTAAGGAATTGGAGCTAATATTTACAGATTTGAGTAAAGAGGCTCAGGTGGGTTTTCTGTATTAGATTGGAATTACAGTCAAATTATATGCAGCACTCTATCCAATACACTATTCACCCTAACTGTAAGTTTTCTTGATTATTCATTAACCTCAAGACAGTAGAAATGGACCATCAATTGACCCTGCACCAGCTCCTGCACACACCCAAGACAGACGCAGGTTCAGTAGTCTACATCATAACAGTCCACTTAATTGATGCAAACAATTACAGACGCAATCTTAAGAGACATTTTAGGCCAAAGACATAGATTTGGAGCCAAAATAAATATAAGAAATGCCAATATTTAAGCGACGAGTGCTCTGACGAGTAATTAATGGGAAAGCCTTCAAATGGCTATAAATAGTGCACCGATTGAACAGATATTCAAATCAATTGATTGAAACCAAGAATTTCTGTTCAATCAATAGATTTGTCGGTTCTTTCAAATTCAAGACATATTATATGGTATAGACCAGGCAGGCCAGGGAGCACATATAGTTTAAAAAAGCAAGTTGAAATTGATGCTGAACGCATAAGAACTTCTTTACTGGCCATCACTCATATCCCAGACAACTGTTACTAATTAAGTATTGTTTGCAAACCAACTAATAATAAGAGTATTTTTGTGAGTATTGATTGAGTCAATTGTATTCATTGGTTATTCATTGAATTCATTATTCAGCCATTTTTATATCAATCATATTATTCGAACTCAAACCTTATTTTCTTAGTCATGTCTTATTTGTTGCTTTCTATGAATTGATTTGTAGACAATAATTATTATGAAAGCATACTATACTCTCAGTATACTTACACTTTTGCAATCCATAGGTATAGACCTTAGACTGTCCTCTAAGGACAGAGAAGGAAGTCTAAGGTCTATACCTATGGATTGCAAAAGTGTAAGTACTGTATAGTATGGAGAGTATAGTATGCTTTCATAATTGCTAAGACAGTTCACTTATATGAGATGAACGCAATCAAAGACTAACTAGACTTTGGACTATTGGCATGACCTGACTGTCCATTTCGTAGTTCACATAAGAGTGCATATCATAAACGACTCGTCAGTTCTCCTAAACTTTTATTTCCAGAACTGTTTGGTATATAAGAAGAACTTTATATCAATTAGTAATAACCAGGCTTAGACATTTTTTTTGAACTTGCATTGCCCTGCTCACATAATTGACATCGAGTCCCATTCACTGTCAAATCCCAATCACTAAAGTTCGTAACGAATATTCATTATATTTGAGTCAAATATCTTTACAAATACTTTCTTACCAATAGTTCTCTATTTTGTTGAATACATTAATTGTCAATCTGTTTGAACTCTAATACTATTTAAGTGTAATTATATGTATGATTGGTATGTGTTCAGCACTGAGTCTGACTTAGGAACTCATACAATACTTAGGAACAGATATAATGCATTGAATAGGGAAACGCGTTTCCCATTTTGAAGACAGACGATAATTATGAATCGATTTCTTATATATTGTTTAGACTTATCTTCACTGATATCTACGACTCAACTGTTGTGCATATAATTGCATTGAATTCATAGTACAGTTCTGTTCATTATAATCAATACAGTAATGACTTATACAGATCTCAATATAACAGCTATAATACGCAATATTTTCATACATTTATCTTCTGATCTATTAATCAAAACCTAATATTCTCTGATTTATATCTAAATTTCAAAATTCTCTGATATCTACGACACAAATGTCAAGAATATAATTGCATTGAATTTATAATACAGTAATGACTGTTCATTATAATCAAAACCGTAATGACAAACACACGCAGAGATATAAACGCAATAATTAGCAAATTTTTGCTGACATTAATCTTCTGAACTATGAATCAAAATACTGTATAACATCCATACCTTAATGGCAAACACGAACTTAAGTATAACTGCAATAAAACGCAAAATTTTCTTACATTTATCTTATAGTCAATTAATCAAAACATAATATTCTCCGAAATATTTGTTCTCATATTTTTCGTAATAAAGTCTATTTGAATGAAGTTTTGAATATTCATCGCTTTTTTGCTTTTTTAAAATGATTTTTATTTCATATACGGTTTTATTTGAAAGATGAAGAATCAATATACCTGGGCACTGTTTTTGATGGCAGCCTTCACTTATAGCTACGACTCTACTGTTGAAAATTTCATTGTTTTATATTTATAGTACAGTTCTGTTCATTACAATCAATACCGTAATTGCAAACACACTCTTAAACTGCAATTAAATATTTTCTTACATTTATTGTCCGTATAATTACTGAATCAAAATACTGTATAATATTCTGGGAATAAAACGAAAACATTTAAAAAACTAATCGATATTTTCGTAATATATTTAATGAGTTTTGAAAACATTAATTATAAATACAAGCATTGAATCAAAAGTTTACGACCGACCGAATCTATAATCCCCAATTTCTAAAGAAAGTGGTGAAAAAATGTGAAGTAAACCCGGAGTTGTGATCTAGATCTTATTTACATGCGGTTGCACTCATCGGTATGGTTCGCGATTCGCTGAGTATGTGAGTTATCAAAGACCCTATTCCTTACTGTTAATCAACAATCAATTGAAATG
>JAQIWA010001356.1:0-18977 GCA_034693305.1 Eueremaeus valkanovi | reverse complement strand
GCTAATCGGACGGAAATCACATAATTTTTTTGGTTCTAATATTTAGAAGAAAAAAGTTATCAATCATTGAATTTCTGTTTAATTTTTTTCAGTTATTCATTCTTAAGACCATTTTCTTCTCTCCAGTCATTCAATGAATGAATACAAACCTTGAATGCAATTATTTTCCATGTAGTCGACAGTGCCAGAGGACGGGCCATACTTTCTAGATCTGAGTTCATTGTTAATATTGATGGTATGTCTGTCCATATCGGAAAGGGAGCACTCATAGCTTTCTATATCGTAATTAGCGGACCGACAGTCGAACTCAGTTTCATAGAGACATAATTGCATGCATTCCAGTCTTGACATCACTTTAATGCTCTTTTTGCCCATTCTTTTCAATTCAAAGCCCTTTACTCTTTCGAAAGCCCAGCCATAGCTACAGATTCTCTTTTTATCTGTGAATTAATTCAGAACATTATCACAAAATTCAAAATCTATATAAACTATGTTTCCTATAATTGCATTTGTACTGAATTTATGAGTTGTTCGACTCATGCAAATCAATGATTTATTTATACAATCAATGACTTTATGCTTCCTATTCTGCCTAAACTCAAAATACATAATTCATTTAATAAATATCTTTAATTTATATCTTCTTCGCAATACAATACTTAAACTTTAAAATGAGCAAGTTCTTAATTTTAGCCTTTAGTGCTCTGCACTTGTGCGGCAATTCCTCTGTGTCTGTCAAACATGTATTTCTTATAAGGCCTCAAATTAATTGTTAATAAATAATTGCTATTAAATAATAATATATTAGATTTTGAAAATTAATCATAAAATTTATTAATCGTTTTATATCTTATATATTAAAACTTTTATACTTCAGACGTGTGTCTAAAAAGTATTTTTTAACTACACTTACTGTACAATAAAAATATTAATATATTCAAAGTTAAGTTTAAAACTCATAAAAATTGTGAGAATCGCCTAAAGTTGTAGACATTTGCGAATAACAATCGTTTTCGCATCCAATATATTGATGAGTTTTTTAGATATTTTGATTAAATGAATGTAATTTTGGTTAAATTTATTGTTAAATGTGTTGTCCAAGTGATTGATTATTTATACTACAGTTCCCAATGTTTACCTTTTAGGCAGATTTTTTGTGCATATATAGTGAAAACTGGAAACTGAGACGGAGTCAGGGCTTCGGGTCGTTCGGCGGCTGAAGAGCTGAGCAAAACACATAATCCCGTCTCGAAGTTGACTGATCTACACGTGTCGTTGGTTAGACACCAGTGCATGCACTCTGTCAGATGAAGTATGCCTGGTAACATTGTCACTGTGTCTGACGGCGCTGTAAATACATGTCCAGTAATCAACTCGAATGTTACGACACTATCGTTTGGACAGACTTTGAAATAGAGATGAGACAAACGATTAATTTAAAGCATAATTTTATGCAACAGATCTGTATATAATTTACTCTGTTTTGCATAAATTATTGTCTTTAATGGCTTAGACTTTGCTTTTGAAAGAACTAAATTATAGAGACATTTATTATATTATATTAATTTAGTATAACCTGACTTATAATTAATGATATTTTATGAAAGTTTTTTATACAGTCTCTGAGTCTCAGTATTAGTCATTTTTTCATTTAAATACGAAAGTCGTATTTCCGCACAGAAACTAAGAAACTATATTTTTGGCTCAAATTATCAAATAATTTACATAAAATTCTAACACAGGTCAGATGATTGCCAAATAGTCGCTATGATTCCAATGTCAATCACTTTAATTACATTCACACAAAAAAATAATTAGTTTTATTCGCTTTTGTTCTTAATTTTATTTTTTTCAACTTTATCTTAAACTCAAATCTAGTTTTGCTTTTCAACAAATAATTATCCGATTGAATACAAAACGCATTCAAAAGCCCTATAATTATGATTCTGTAAGACATTAAGAGGATATAAGTGAACGAAAACAAAGTTAAGAATTCAGTTTCAAAGATATTCAGTTCATATCGTTTGATCAGTTAAGACATAAATACATATCACAACAAAAACTACTTTCTTTTTAAACTCCATTTCTTATAATTCATTTGATTTGAAACTTCTTTGAATTGAAATCCTAATCAATATAATTCATCTAAAGTTCATTTATTTCTATTATTAACGCTATTTTCATCTCAGCTCAGCTAAAATGAATTTGATTGCAGACTCTTATGAGTTAATCAAATTGAAATCAAATCTATTGGCTATCAAATGACTGATTGATTGAATGTTTCTCTCTCTCTCTCTCTCTCTCTCTCTCTCTCTCTCTCTCTCTCTCTCTCTCAACTGTCAAGAATACATGAATTTTAATTAAATCGATTGATTTAAGTATTATATAATTTATTTATTGACTCAAAGTTGAAAAATAATTAGTTTTATATTTGATTTAATGTATAAAAATTGAACGAATAATTAAAAAAAAATACTCACAATTTGGTTGGGCATAAATGAATGGAATATTAACGAAGAGAATGTTGAATAATAGCAATGCAAATGTTCTTTTTAATGTGAGTTCAGTTTTAGTTTTGCTTTCCATTTCATTCAGAAAATTCAAATTTAAAAACAAAAATTCACTTTTTTCTAGAACTTTGAGATTTAAAGAAATAAATTTTAAAAACTTTTGAGCGAAATATAAGCTTAAAATCTATAATAAGTTTAGTAAACAAAACAGAAAAACAACTTTTGAATCTTTAGGCAAGAATTTGATGCACTTTTTCGTTATTCCGATTGCTTAGAAAAACTTTTTTCAAACGTATTTATCATTCGTTGAGAACTTGAAAAATATGAATACATGTGAAGAACATTTTGCAGATATTGTCTCTTCACTCCTAATTCAAATAAAATTGAAACCGAGTATTGAGTACTGAATATTGAGTACAGTATTGAATAAACCGAATTCCAACCGAACGCCAAACGAAAATACTTTTTAAACTTTTAAAATGATTTAATCATTTAATATCAATAGGAAGTTATTGAAGATTAAAAATCAACTCTTCAGAGAACTATTTACTTAACAAACACAGAAAATATAAGATAAAAGTAAATCACTTTTCATGAAAGTCAAACACATTTAAAATAACATAAAAACGAGTCGATTATAAAGTATTTCCTTTGAATTAAAAGCTTTTAATACAACACTAGAGTTGGGTTGGATTTGAAACTAAAGTATTCGGTTCTGAATTGAATATAAGGTTATTATTATTATTATAGACTATAACAGAGATTACAGAAAGTTCTTTCAGAAGAAGAAAATATTCTTAAGACCAAACTTGCTTAGGAAAGGCAGACCGACCTGACCTCAAACTAGAAGTTTAGCTTAAATTGGCGAAAGATAGAGAGAACCTGGCATTGAATGCTTGGAAATGTGCGAACACTGCTCTAATGTCTTGGAAATCAGGAAATGAGCAGAACTTATGAAAGCCGTCAGAAGACTCTGTTCGGCGCAGAAGCACTCTTACAGCCTATTCCTCCAACTTTTTAGTCTCTTCTCTCTCTATCTCTCTCTTTCTCTCTTTTAATTCTTCAGAGTTTAGACAGACTTTTCATAATAGTGTTATAAAAAGTTTTAGACATTATTTTCATAATGTTTGCCGATCTTTACTCATCACTCAATAATGGCAGTGATAATCAGTTTAACAGTATTTAAGAGATCTTTGTTAGCATTACCAGTGTTGCTGACCTCACATCTGAGGCATAAAAATATAAAAAAGAAAAGTTTAAAACATTCATACAATTTATCTAAAACTTTATTATACGTTAACGTGATTTTCAAATATATATAAATACAGTTTAAGACAAAACTCTTCGTTAATTTCTAACATAAACTTCACGTATATTCTGAATTCATTTCAAAAAAATAATGATATTATACATAAAAATATTTTCAAAAATAAAATATATTTTGTTTTTTGGTATTTTATGGCCAAATGTTTACTTTTCTATTAAAATATTTTATTAAAAAAATTTGAAAAATTATTTTTCTTTATGAAAAATGAGAAATTGGATAATAGATAATAATATGCCCCAACACACCCGAAGCGCACACACATATATCAGTTAACATACCTGTGCAGATATAATGTTCGGCACATATCATGGCTTATCCTTGACACTCACCTAAACCATGTTTAAGTGTTAGATAATTACTGACAATGTTTTTGTAACTTTTTTTTAATTTAATCAGATTTAAGGCCGATTTTGCAGCTCTGAACTCAATGCCAGATTAGATACAAATAGCTACGGGTGCGCTCAGGAATAAGCTTGTGAACAGAATTTATAATTTATTAGAGTAGGGATGAGAGTGAAAGTGAGGTCAGAAAGTCTTCTCCTGAGTTGGCTCACAAAAGGTCTGACAAAGAATTTTGTTAACGATATAACGATATCCTTATTAACCAAAAGTCTATTTTTAAACATAATTTTAAGGAAAATAGATATAAAAAGACGACTTAATTATACCAATAATTATTATCAATCTTTTTGGCGCTAACTTACCATTAATTTTAATAACTATTTTTCTTTTTCTCTCAGCAAATAATGACATTTTTTCCATTAACTTAATTGAATTGAAAACCGATTCACTAATCAAAACAAAAGATATAATCAATCAATAAATACAAAAATTATGCTTAGCTTCAATAGTAAAGCCGTAAAGCTTTGCGATTATCATAATTGAAGAAAAGATATTAATATTAATTGTGAATTCACTTAGATTTCAGTAGAGGTTATGCAAGACCTCAAACAAATTGTCTAACCATACAATTGCTATACAGCACTGTACTGTACTCTACTGTGCAGGCTAATTCGAAGATCCGCAACAAATACAACTTGACACAAATTCTAAACTGATGACTCAGTGATGAGGGACACAATTTAATATTCAATTAAAAATTCAGGGTCGCTTTTTATGACTGACCCAGACAGATTTTATAGCCAATGTCTACAACTATATATAATTCCTGTTCTAATGTATAACAACAGTAAAGCACTGATTAATGCGATAAGAATTCTCAATTCATTGCATTCATCTAATTAACCTTGACTGGATCAGGGTTAACTTGCTTTACTAGAAGTTCTGTTCAGGTTAAAACTGTAATTCACTCGATCATTTTGAGACTACCCCTGGTTTTTCGATATTTTAATCCGACTCATCCCTATTTACACCTATTGACAGATTAAAAATGATTAGGCTATGAGGCTGACCACTGAGCTCAGGAGTCTCTGGTCAGCTCTGAACTGAAGAAGTATTTTCAAAATATATAAAAAATTATTTCATTTGAATTCTGTTTGAATTTGAAGACCGAACAAAAGTTTGGATTTCTATTCTATCCAAATATGATCTTCCCTTAATGTGTTCACAAGTTGTTCGGATGATTTATTGCGATTACTTTCTAATTGCAGTGCATTTGTATATATCTGTAGTCTTTCGTATAAAAGCGAAACATTTGACAAAAGAGTACGAATTCGACAAAACATTTAAACTGGTTATGGATTGTAATGAATAAAAATATAAACAATGTCTACGAAAATATTTTTCAGCTATTATTTGAATAGTATTTTTGACACAAAGAAAAATAAAACTAATAATAAAAGGAAGAGTGCGTTCGTTAACTCTGGCCATCGTTTTGTAGTACTGTATTAATATTACGTGATTTAGCGAAGCATTTATAGTGAAAGCAAAAGCTTTGAGAAAACATATTATAGATTACATCAAAACGTGAACGTCTGCCGCATCACTAATTGCACTCAAGACTAAGGACTGGCAACACATGAGAGAAGAACTAAGAAATTGCTTATAATTATAATAAACTATTATTTTAGTATAACTGAGAAAAAAATAAAAAACCAAAAAAAATAAGAAAATAAATAAATTGGAAAATACAGCGAAAAACAATTGTAAGCGAATTGTATTTCATAGTCAAGAATACGTGATGTGTCTAATGGTTGTGTGTGTTATAAGACTCCGGTTTTGAGTCGAAATTATTTTCTAAAACTTATGAAAAAACAAATTCATTTTCGCCCAAACCTTATTCTCAGACCCTTTTTCTTCTGCGAAGAAATTCATTTAAAGTTCAGTTACTCTTATGAATCAGAAGGCAATCAAATTAAAAGATATGATTAAAGAAAATGACGAAGAATTTTATCGTTTAGTTGTGAGAGCTATCACATAATCAGATCAATTATTGTAAATCAAACTTCTTTTTCAATATACAGACGTATAAGACGTCAAATACACTGTTATTAATACAGTTATAAATATATGTAATTAAGATTCAGAAAATTCTTTTGAAAATTATTATAAATTATGTTCTTTTGTTTTGTTAGTCCAAATAACTTGATTATATATTTTCAGGGATCACCAGAGGGGGTGATCATTGAAAATAATCGATTTCAAATAAGATGTGAATATTTAAAAATGACTAACGAGTAAGTACTTGTAAAATAATCATATGATGTGTCCTGCTCACTTTTAAAAATCAAGCACTTGGTGAACCCATTTCAAATATTTGTCGCATAATTATGATTATAACAGGCCATCCCGTACCCCACCTAGCCCCTAGCCCCTGAGATGGTTAGTCATCAGCGGAAAGTTGACCACTTGTTGAAAGCGCTTTCTCTGTCCTATACTCCACAGAAGACATCTTTGCGCTGATGACTAACCCGGGCCGTACGCAATATTTTCAAACTATGCATTTCGTCTATTTTATAAACACATCATTGATTTCAATGAAAATTATTCTCAAAACCAATTGTTTGAATTGTAATTGTATTTTAGTTTTTATACTTTTTGTCTAAATAATGATCTTGATGAATTCTTTTTAAATGTTTGGCTAAAGGTATAGCAAAAATAGTCCCTGGGCTCTTCAATCATATGGCTTAGCTTTATTCTCCTTATTATTACATTAAACTTCTTATGACTTAGTTTTATAATTCTTCTTAAAATATCAATATTTCGTCTCTATTACCAAATTAGACAAAAATGCAGAAAACTTTTGATTATGAGACGAAATGTAAGTGAACAAGGTGGGTTTGAAGCACACCTATTAGCCCTGTCCTTCTAAACACCTACACATTGAATAATATTTTGCACTTTAATGAGTCATTAATAATGACCTTTTGGTTCATCTCTCTGTCCCATAGAAATTGATTCTACGAAAGTTGACTTTTCATAACTGTGTAGACATTGATAACTTCAGAGGACTTCTCGACTCTAACTCGGCTTCATCTCTGGCGCTCATAATCTCGATTCGGATCATAGCTCTGAGTCTGAAGTTTGTGTGAAAAATCTCGAAAAACCTCTATTTATTGCTGTATTTAATTAGAGGTAAACTCATCTGAAATCAACATTTTCTCCAAAAGCAATAAAATGTCATTTTTTAAAACTCCGCTTTATTAATAAAAGAGGAATATATACTTTCGGTCAGTAACCACCACCATCCCCCCGCCCCAAAGAAGGAGGAAAGTGAAGGCCTAGGAGACGTATTAAAAACGGGGACAAATGGGCAGGTTTGAGCGAAAGCCATAGTCTTTATAAACAACGGGACGGATCTGGAGTTAAATGGAAGCATAAAGTCTTTATTAACAATGAAATTTATGAATATTAAACGTGCCAAATGTAATATATCTTTATTAGTAGCGTACTCGTTGTAAATGAAAGAATAGGGAAAGGCTAGAGAAGGCTAGAGAGACCGAAAAAGGCTAGGGGCTTTAGGAAAGGCTGGAGTTACGGGCATTATATGGACAAGAAATTAGTAAACCTGAATGACTCAATATTCTACAAAACGGAGTTAAAATAATACTGTATCAACCTTGTTTAATTATATGTTTAATAGTTTTGCAACCCTTTTACAGTTCGTTTAACCATTGAATAGGAGAGAAGGCATCGAACAAAACAATGATTAACCATAATTATGCTGGCTATATTCATTAACTTATACCCGTATACTATATTGAATAATTCATACTTTCATACGATTAGAACTGAAAGCTTTCGTGAATTCATTAATTAATCATTTTTTTTAGTTTTTTATTAATGTTAATACAGAGTGAAAGTTATACCGAGTTATTACGAGTATAAGACTTGAAGCAGAAGTTCAGTTATTTTAAACTTATCTCAGAATATAGGATATTATTCATAACATAACTGCATATTTGTGAGAGAATTATTGCATAAATAAGTACAGAGTATTGGAAAATAATTTTGAAGATCTTCTGAAAGTATTGATGAACTTTGAGATAATAAATAAGTTTAATGTGTTTGACATCTGAGAGAATGTTTGCAATGAAATCCCGAACAAGAGATAGATTAAACTGTTTCCCAATCAAAGAGTTGTGCAGAAGTTCCCACAGGACAGGGAGAAAGTGAGCAGGGAGAACAGAGTCGATTCTTTCGTTATCAATGAACTGACGCCAAACACAGGCAATATATACTCTTTTATCCAGGCGGAGTTAAAAATTATCATAACAAATAACAAGACTGAACAGTATTATTTAGGGATGTGCAAGGGGGGTATAGACCAAATACCTCCCTGAGTTTGAGATTTGACAAAATACCCCCCTGTGGTTTGAGGCTCTGCTAGACCCCCCCCGACTTTGCTCGCGACCTATACCGAAGATGGCTGATTTTCACCGAATTTCGGTTGAATTTAGCTTAAATTCAACTAAATTAAGCTTAATTTAAGTGAATTAATGCTAATTTGTGCCAAATTTAGCTAAATTAAGACAAATTTGGTCGAAATTAGGTCAAAATCGACCATTTTTGACTTTAAACGCCATTTTTCGGCCATTTTGGCGGCCATCTTGTTTTCAAAATCTCCCCTAATACGCCTCCCTAGGTTTTGAGCCAAAAGTCCGTCATTTTACCCCCTCCCTATACCCCCTGACTCGGCCGACCTTGCACATCCCTAGTATTTTTGATGATCACTATCTATAATAGATAATAACAAGGCTGATAGTAACTGTAACAGAATTACTTTAACTCCACTTTGTAGAATTTTGTGTAATACAGATTTGCAGATTTAGCTACCAAGGATAGTTTGAATTTACAGCCTAACGATTTTCTCCATCCTTAACCAGCAAGGTCTTTTCCTATCAATTAAGCCTATCTCTTCTAAAAACTCTTAGCTGTTTGTAAAAATTAGTAAATAGGACAAACGACAAAACTATATACTTCTCTTTTTATCAAAGCGGAGTCAAAAACATGTATGAAATCAAACCTGTTCACCCCATACTTATTCGTAGTACCTGTTTGCCAACGATTTGGACACTATGGTCATGAGGGAGACTGGAAAAATTTACCAAGCTAATGTGCTCGGAAAAACAAGTTCAATTATACCATGTTCAATCAGTTGAAAGGATATTAAATAATAAAATAATGATTTAAATGTTGTTTTAATTGTTTTAAAATAGAATTTATTTCAAAATTTATAGAATATAACAGAATATAATGATAACAAGTAAACAGAGTGGCAAAGGGAGAGCACCGGGAATTGTCCCTGCATTTCTAGTAGGACCCACTCAGAAAGCAGTCGGTCCACATAAATCAACTATCGGATGTCCAGCAAAATAGCCTTGATAATCAAGAAAATATGTCTGAATATTCAAGTAAATCAAGAGCTTAACAACAGTGACCTCTCTGGTGACCCCCAAAAATTTTGAAGGAAAGAACTGATTTTTTTTAATTATCAAATGCTATTTCGCTAAATACTCGATAGTTGTTAAATGAACCCGAACTGTTTTATTAAATTAATGACTCATATCATTGTCTGGTATTGATGAAGTGGATCCTTTTTAAAAACTTCCTGAATTTTCTCCCTCTGTCTCAAAGTCGGGCCGAATCTGAAAACACAATATTTTGCAAAATTCCAAAGCACTGAACGATTTGAAAAAAACGTCAAAATTCAAAGTGTTTTGTTAGGCTTAAGCTGTATGGACAGCAGGAACGGTATTGGGTTCTGTTAAGCCCATTCCCAATCTGTGCACTTTACCCAATACTGTATACCCTGGATGTAATACCGGTGTAAATTACATTTTGAAGACATTTCCTTATCATTGCTGTCAATCAATACATTGTATGTGAACTCAATTATCAATAGTTTTCTTATCTTTACTTTTGTCTCCCTTTCCAACACTACCCTCTTTACCCTCTTTACCCTCTTTACTATCTTTACTCGAATATGATTTGTCAACACTTGGGTCACGAGATTTGTCTTTATCCTTATCCTTCTCCCTGTTCTCTGCGACCATCTCTTCCCGCATAATCTGTTGTACGTCGAGCCCAATATTCTCGGCCACCAATAGCTTCGCCCTCTGGAAGGTTGAGCTCAGTTTGATCTGAACCACATTAATGCACATTGAGGTGAGTGCCAGTCCGAAGAGCAGGTATATGAATGCGCCTAACATTATGTTCTGATTGGTGGGCGTCGGCACGAAATCGCCGAACCCTATGGTCGACATAGAGATGAAGACGAAGTAGAAGGCGTGCAGAAGAGTCCAGCGCTCTGTCGACCAGAAGATGATTGCGCCGACGAAGAGGTAAAGCATTAGTATTACGATCGCCAAAGAGATCGGAAGATTGAACTCGTCGTCGATCTCCAGGTAGTTGTCAGGCATTGGTGTTTCCGGGAGTGAAGACTCGGCAGACGTTTGCGGAGGCGTTGGGTTTGTTCTTATAATGAACGGGGTCTTTGTGTCCGGGTCTCTGTACACCACTGCAGGACTTCTCTGAACTCCAGTCAAGCCTTTGGTTTTGGGAGCGTATGGTATATAAGCGATGCCCCGATTCAGTGCACCGACGGCTGAGTCCATGTACTGGAAAGTAGAGACAAAACATACTGAATGTGGGAATGGAGTCAAATTCGGTCAAACCTTAACGGGTTGTAGATTAGCCATCCGGCCCATATTGCCCATAGATCTGCCGACTCGTCTAACTTTACTCAAACTTCTCATATAATAAAGTCTTCGAATGTATTTGAAGCCGAATTTGATACCCCGGGTGAAGATTCTTCCCATATCTGCCAAAACCATAAGAAGTAATGGAATTCCAATGAAGGCGTAAACCATTGTAATCGCCTGACCTGTTGTCGTCTTTGGCGGGTTATCGCCATATCCTATAAGAATATAATAAACTGTTACGAATCGTTATGACCAAGCTCAATAACTGAGTGCATCTTTTTGACGAATAAAAATAATTTTAGAATTTTTATAACTATTTATTATATGCTTTCAAACCCTTTAAAACCAATAAAACAAATGTTTGAATAAATAAACATTTGTTAAGAGAGACAACATTTCGATTGACGAGAGAATAAATCAGATTATGTTTACTAAACATTTGTTGCGAAAAAAGTATAAGCATTTCGACAGTAATTATCGTAATTACGATCACATTCTTCAATGTTTTCTAATTTTAAAGTTTGAATGTTTGCAAAATCAGTTTTAAATATAGACTGTCTTATCTCATAAGCTCTCATAAGAAATATTTCCTTCAAAATGACTCATAAGAGTTGTTATTCTAATATTAGATAATTAATTGCTTTAACACATTATTCTGTAAACAATTCAAATCAAATTGCATTCAAAATTTATCTGATATATTAATTTTCAAAACAAAGTAGCCAGGCTACTCTTAGGATTTTCTATGACAATCTAAAGTTGTTTTTTATTATTTAAACTTAACTTTTAGTACTATTAACTGATTATCTGTTTATATGAGAATATTTTCAGTGAAAATAATTCAAAATTAAGGAATACCTTATAAGACAAATGACCCGGTAGAGAGTCCTATCATATACACAACTCAGACTGGTCAATTCTTCAGAAATATTTTAAGTATAACCTGTACTAGGATTCAACAAGGTTAAATCTACAAAAATTATGAAATGTTTTAGCTCGAGAAGAGTAATAGATAATCCGGGCTATACTTAAATATTCAAAAAGCACTTATACTTCACTCAGATTTTTAAGTTTTATTTATTTTCTTTACTTATTATAGAATTGTTTATTCATTGAAATCAAAATATTTGCTGAAAAGAAAATCCAAATAAAAATATGTTTCGAAATAAGACTTCATTTGTATTAAAGAATATTCTGTTTTGAAAAATATTTAAAATTAATCTAAAAATAAAATCTCTGATAAACTAAAAGCTCGATTGCATGCAAACGAACCAATGGTCGTGAAGACAGTCATACTGAAGAACAGGCCGCCCATGAATGTCCATTTGGTGATCTCTATGTCCTGACTGATCCCTATGTCTAAGCCCTGTTTGCAGGTCTGCATCACTTGACTCTCGAACCGACTCAACACTCGTCTCGTATATGTCTCCCAACGAGAGTCCACATCCAAGTACTGCCCGTCCCCTCTGGGCATCGGGTATTTGAGTCGTTGATTCCATAACTGTCTGGCCGAAAGGTCTGTCAGATTATTAACGGGTTCTCTGAGTTGGCGAACAATTTCCTACGGATTGAATACTGGGTCAAAATGAGTCCAATTGACCCAATCATAATTGATTGCATACATTCTGGTGCTTCTCATACTCTCCCTCCACGGCCTCAAAAATCCAGGCACCGATACAGGCGTAGAGTATAAGGAAAGCCAATAACAAAATATGTGAAAACCATTTCTCACTTAATTTCTTTAAAAACACAAAAATTCTGACGGCTTTTGATTTGGTATCAGTGCTCAGGATATTATTTGTGAATTGACGCGGGTCAACAATCAATATTCGGGGAACATTCTGCTTGAGTCTATTGAAATCACTGGCTTTTAGTTTATTATCCATTGCATAGAGTATTAAACATTTAATCAAAGAATTTATAACTATTCTCAAAACCAAAGACACTCTTCATATGAATAGAGAATAACAGCAATGATTGCAAACAATTATTACTGAGTGTACTGTAAAGCGCAGATACATTGCATGACTTTTGGCAAATATTCAGAGCCTGGTTACGGTACCCTACAGTCAAATTCTATTAATATTAGGCATTTGCTCAACAATAGCCTACATGTGCTGAACATTTGCCTGCTTTCAAAATAGCCCGAAACAAATGCATGAATGAATGAATATTCAATTTATTATTAATAATTAATAATAATAATAATTATTCTTTATATCAATAATTCGTAAACTTCTTAATCAATATATTTGTTTCAATTCATATATAAGAACATAATTTTTATTTTCAAAATTTCCTAATAATTATTTAACAAGTGGTCAACTTTCCGCTTATGACTAACCGTGGTCGTACAGTCGGAGTAGAAAGAAAATAACTAAAGAGAGTAATGCATTCTTCACTGTCCACACATAATGAACCTGAATGTATGCCTTGATCAAATTTTTATACTTTAAACTTGACAAACTGTGCTCACATTACACTATTTGACACTGACTATTTAATAAACAGAGGCATACATTCAGGTTTATTATGTTGGTGACTATGGAACTGCAGCGTCAAATGGAGGGCAGATTTGTTTACTCTCATTACACAAACCAAATAACTTCAGAAAATGATAAACAAATTAAAATCAAAGCTCTTTTCAGAACTTGTATTCCATTACTACTGTTCGGACAAATCATTTCCATAATTGTATTCTTTGCGGAAAACTTTAAATTAGTTTTGTTTCGAAACAAACGAAATGAATATATTGTTAAAAATGAGTTTCAATTACTAAAATATGAGCTGCGGTAGAATTGATATTTAAAATCTTTTTAATTGTATGCTATACTCAGTATACTGTATTGAAATTGAGTTGAAACTGGGAAGTGGGAAGATCAATTTCAGTGATTAGATGATCAGTGTTAAACTCAATTACTGTATAAAACTATTTCTATTTCATCATTAAAACAATAAATTACAAAAACAGAGCAATTATTTGAACTAAAGTTTGTTTAAACCAGTTTTTGATGAGTTATTCAATTAAATCAATTAACTACTGATCGTTAAGCAGAAAATGTTTGTTATTTTAATTGCTTTTAATTCAAATAATTCTAATGTAAATCATATTTCTATAAAATATTAATAGTTATCCAATGATTAAAAGAATAAATGAGCACAGGTTCATTTCATACCAAACGAAATGACACTGGAGTTAGAATAAAACTAAAGGAAAAATTGAATATATTTTGATCCAACATATTGTGGGACTTATTGAGAGCGGAAACCATATTATGTCAAACGTTACGATTAGAGACCGAAAATGAAGTGTTTTCTGAACTGATATTTCCTAACTTTCATCTAAAATGATTGAACAAATAATATTTTTCAACTATTCTATGTCATATATTCACAAAAATAGATACCGTATTACTTATATAATATAAGTTTAATTTATAATGTGTTTAAACTTTAAGAACTTTAACGATAAAAATCAATTCAATGGTAGGGAAAGTTTAGGCAAACAAAGTATATATAGTTTTAATAGTTTTCCATACAATCTATTATTTTATTTTAACTTTTCTGATCACAAATTACTAATTATGAATGTCATTTCGTAAACTAAACTTTGTCAATTACTGCATATGGGAATTGGGTTCGGTCTGTTGTGGAGTCTAGTCTAGTCTTCATAATAAGCTCAATCATAATTAGTTCCGGAAAGTTATGTCTTTCAAAGCATAACAAATATTATATAATTTATATTATATTGTATTGTATTGTATATCAAAATATAAAACTTGTAATAAAACTCACTTTCAATATAAATGGTATTAAATAATAATATTTTGATAACTTTGTAAAACATTTCAAAAATATCTGTCGAGACATACAATGAATGTAACGTTGGGTTCAAAATATTCTAATGTTATATCAAAACTCAAACAAACATTCAATGATTTTGAAACTTCAGTATTTATATGCATTGAATAATTATCCGTCAATAGTATCGTAAAGAACATTAAAGCGTGTTTAAGATGACATGTCTTAATTCAGATGAATAAAAATCAATTCAATCTATTTTTGAATCTAATATTAAACTTTTATTAAACAATATTTTGAGAGTAATTATAAATTTTGTTTAATGTTTCATGAAATAAGCATTTGATTGAAAAATGCCTAAAATTGATCTGAAGTGACAATGTGTGCAAACAGGCTATAAAGTGTGGAACTGTACTCAACTGTACGCTAGTATTCAATGCGTTTTTCATCTAAACAGTAATACATTTGTGTCGAGACTTATGGTCTAAATATTGGATTCAATATATTATTTGAATTGTTTTGAGTGAACACAGATCTGAATGGAGACAGAACTGGAAGAAATCAGTTCAGTTGATCCCAAACTGGTCGGCATATTCTGGGACATTGAGAACTGTGCAGTACTTCGGACTAGAAGTGTTCAAACAGTCGTCGACCGAATCAAAAGTGTGGCCAAACTGGGATCCGATGACAACCGAGTGTTGGATGAGTTCTGGTGTTCGAGTCATCGATTGTTTGACGCGATTACCAGAAAATTAAATGAACTGAATGTCGATATTCTTCAGGTGTGCGCAGACAAGAGTGCGGCCGACGTGAAGCTGATGGCGAAAATGGATCAGTTCTTGCATAGGAATAGAGGGAAGGAAAAGGTTTTGGTGCTAATCAGCGGTGACTCTGGTTTTCTACCGGCGCTCACCAGAGCTAAACAGTTGAGTGAAACAGAAGTTCTGGTCATTTATTGGAATAACTGTTCGCAACAACTATTGTCTGCATTTAATTGCATTCAAATTGGTTTCAAAGACGATATCGATTCCAATGGCATACAAACAGTGTCTCCGATCAGAGAAGACAACACTAAATGTGATGAATGTCTGGACATCTGTTGCTGTCTTTGCAGTTGTATTGTGTCTTAAGACAAATCATTTGCAAAATAATTAGTTTTTTGATTCATTTGAAAGCATTTCGTAAACCATTTGAACAAAAGATTTATTCAATATTTAAAATGTTTTAAAAATCAATATTATATTCAATATTAATATTCATAAATAATATTAATATTATGTTAATTACAATACAATTGAAGTTATGTTTGAAAATATTTTTTTTAATTATTAAGTAATTTATATTACTTTAAATGTCAATCACATTCAGAATAGGCTCTCAAAGCACACAAAACATCCAGTCCTGTCCCGTTCAGTCTTGGTCTAGACTCTAGAGGGCCAATTTATCATTAATATCATGATGGTTGGTTGGTTGGAGTTGCCCCCAACGACTGCATGGCAGTTGCATCGCCACAGCCCGAAGGCAGGGGAAGGTTGCACTCATTTAGGCGGAAGGTGAGCTTATCTGTCTTTATCATGATGGTCATTCTTGTTTTAAGCTTTTACCTTTCCTAAAAGTGGAGGACAGGTATATATAATTGGTCTATACATACGTGTAATTGACATTGTCTTGATTTGAATTTAAAAATTGAAGCGAAAAATGAGATTTTTTAGAGACAGCCGAATCATCTGTTCTAACGGTACTCGTTATGACTTCTTTGCGACAATTGTTTACATTTTGTTTTGCTCTGAAAATCGAAAATTTTGCTGAAATATGAGACTTGAATTGATTGCGGACTTCATTGCTCGACCAAAAGTATATTAAAGAATTGAATGAACTGCTCGTATTGAATATGATATAACATAAATAGTATTCTGGGTTTAGATAACACGAATTGCTCTGATCTTCGTTCGCAATATCGCTGACAATATTTTTGGTTGACTTCAAATGAAAAGAAGAATTTTTTATTATAAATGTTACGAAAACTAAAGCAAATCTTATCGTTATTTTCCATTTCTTTTTAGCGAATTCCGAGTCATTTAAACTGGATATGATTTTTGTGCAAAAATATGCGATCAATAGAGAGGGTATAATGAATTGGAAAACAAATCTCAATAATCTAGTTATCATATTTGTCGAAACTTTTTGTTTGAATTTAAGTCAATTAAATAGTTTTGATCGTTAATGCAAACCATAGATGTGTTGTAGAAATCGAAATAATAGACGTCTGTTGTGACCATAAAAGGCACGGATAGTATAAAACTGGTTAACCATATGATTAACAGAAGATATTTTGTCGAAATACTATCGAATGGACTGAAGAATACTCTTGTGATCAGATAATAGCGATCACATGCGATGACTATCATTGTAATGGATGTGACATAAAGTGTGGTCGCATTCAAACAGTTGGTCAGCGATTGTATGATATGAGACACAAATGGATTCGAGTTTATAATGAATGGAAGGATCAGAAAACGAAGCTTAAGAAGAATCAACAGAATGTCAGATAAGGCTATGTTCGCCATCAGAATCTTCGGTCGTCTCAGTCTCTGTCTGTTCATCACTGATATTATTCGGATTAATATTAGATTTGAGATCAAAGCTATAATCTGTGCAAAAGTGTTCACAAATAGTATAATCAGATTAAACGAATCCAAACTTAGATTATTGGCAATCATTTTGCGCACAATATTCAGAATATTCTTATATTTAATTATTTGATTCCGAAAAACATTTCAAATCAACTCTTCTGTTGATTAGAAAAGTATAATAAATTGAGGCAAACATCGGAAACATTAATTCAATGCAATATTTTCTCTTATATTTATAAGATTTTTAAATTTAATTCACAATAAATATCGAAAAGTTGAGAATGGATTTCACGGAAAAGTTTTTACATTTTGTTATTGTGTTACAGAACTAATGTTAAGGCAATTCTGTTCAATGAATAACATTCAATACACAAGTCTTTCGAAGTTCAGTGCATTATTGAAGTCAGAAACTGAAAACTGAAACTCTAATTCAATTAGAGCTCTATAGTCAGAGTTAGTGCATAACAAACATAAGAATATTCTTAAGCTTAACTCTGAAGTATGCATTGCAGTCAAAATTATACTATGCAAACAAGTCTGGGTCTAATCATTTTCAATGCAAACCATTTACTGTTAGTGTGGTTTTACGTAAACAAAACAATTTCTACGAAAAACAATTTTTTATGCATTTCACATGAAATCTATTTTTATTGCTAGTGTTTACTAACTTTATTCCCGCCTTTTATTTTCAAGAAACAACCAAGTTTATTATTTTTTGACGAGAAAACCAATTCGATAGGACTGACTTCCCTTACAGTTAGAAGGTTTCAATGAGATAGTGAGACTCACTTGTATGACCTGGGACTTGAACATTGGCCAATCAAATTAAAGAATGAACTGATGGACCGAATTAGAAGCATCCTGGTCAATGTAGTGAGAAGTTTAATTTGTTGTAGGGTCAAAAGATAAAGAGATTGAACTGGAAATCGTTTGTTCCCTGCTTACTTTTGGGTTTGTATTTCGCTAAAGCCTTGATTAATGGGTACGAAAAATAATAATAAATGAGTTAACAAAAGCTTATGAAAGCATAAAGTTTTTTGTTTGCATTATTATAAATATAAATATTAATATACAGGCAGTTATTATTGGCTGAACAGACAAACACTCATCTGTTTGTCATGCAATACATTTCTCATTAAACTATAAAATATTCTGAAAATCAATAAAATTGAATAATTAATCAAATTTCTTACTAATCATAAACCAATGCTAACTAAAAGTTTTTCTAATGAATTTCTCAGTCTTATAAAAATGAACAAAAAATGCATGTTGATCATAAACATAGATTTGTTAGAAAGCAAACTCCACTGATTTCTATAACCCATTGAATGGCACTATTCTCTCACTACTGTGACAATTGAATTGTTTAGTAATGTTTATATATTTTCTATTCCTTATTATTTTTAAATTAAGAATAACTTTATTGCAGAGAATATAAGATAATAATAGCTATAAATTGAAAATAAGAAATATTAATAATAATAACCGAAAGTCTTATACAAATATAAATGCCTTGATATAAATATTTATACAGTCAATTCTCGTTATAAGAAACGAGCAAATGCAAGCAAAATCCGTACACTATAAAGAGAGTACACTATAG
>JAQIWA010001355.1:0-18980 GCA_034693305.1 Eueremaeus valkanovi | reverse complement strand
CTATAGAAGTTCTTCTGAGCCGTCAGCACAACCGCACTGTCCCTCACACGGAAGGCCTCGATTACATTCAGATTATCTTTTTCGCTGCAGATCTTGGATCTAATGCTTGCGATTTGGATAATAAGCACTGAAATGAGTTTTAGCAAAGTTTTCATTTCTTTTCAAATGGATTGAAGGTTAGACTAAAACTGGGATTAATTGAAATTTCAGAATATATTCGTTAAAAATAAGTGTATTTAGAGTTATATTAGTTTTAATTCATTCTTAAATAACAATAACTAGAGAGCGGTTCCAACAATGAAAAAGTCAGTTTTCAATTGTTTCTCAACGAAATATTTCAATGAATATAAGAAAATCAAATTGAAATCTATTGAAATATTTCGTGAAAAACAATAGAAAACTGACTTTTCATTGTTGGAGTCGCTCTCGAGACTAAAAATTTATGCGAATTTACTTTATTTGAGACACAAGTGATATGCAATGTACAGATGCACAGGGGAGAGAGATCATTTTTAGCTGAATATTTTGCTTGAATAATCATTTTTATATTGAGTTAAAAAAAATTTTTTCTTATTTAAACAAATACTCAATAAATGAATTCACACTGAAATGTTACCAACGCGTGAAACTCATGAACGCGTTTTCGTGAACTTCACCAAGCAAATGGCCCTAATAAAAAAGCGCGCAGATGATTTCAATTGTTGGTCAATTCAGACTAGAGTTGATTATTAATAATTTATTAAAATCAAACCGTATTCTGGATTCGATTTTATTTCAGAATAAAATAATAATAATTTTGTCTGAAATAGTGGTAAAATGTATAGAATTTATTAAATATTAAGTTTTTAATGATTTTCACTTTGTATTCCATTTTTTAAAAAAAAATTCAAGTTTTATATAAAAATTCTTTTCTTATTGATTGGGTCCTAAACCTGAATACGGTTTGATTCAATTCTAGTCTAAATTGGCCAACAATTAAATTCATCTGGGCGCTTTTTTTTATTAACCAAAATTCTTAACTCTACTCATGAGCAAGTTGCTCTTTTCTGTTCTTTTCATCAGACAAAAAACTGAATCAGTTTAACCGAACGGTTCATAGCTTAGGGTTTATCCTACACTGACTGTGCATTCAGTGTTACAATGGTTTCGACTCAATTGAGAACTTTTATCATTGGTTTCAAATTCAGTTTTGTTTTCATAATTCAACAAATGCTTGAAATTCTGTTACGAAGTATTCATATAATGTTATATAAATCTGAATGAAAAACAATATAAGCTTTAACTCATTTCCGCTGCTCTTCCTTCGTGTCAACCAATTACAGAATTTTTGAATTATGTCAACAAAACTTTGAGACTTGAATTTGAAAACTTTCAAAGAAGTCTCTAACTAGTGATACACAAATTTAACAAGGTAATTCAATTAGAAAAGGCAATTCAAGTTTTGAATTTTAAAGTGCATGCTGATTGAATTGAACCAGAACATGAACGGACAGATTAAGGCAAATATTTCGAAATGACAATTAAAGTGAATTTATCGATAAAATAAATAAATAATACATTTAATGACAAATGTTAAGCAATTTTGTTGAAGAGATTACAAAACAAATTAGTAATTCATTTGCAATTATGAATAAAATAAAGATTTAGGATATTTCGGAAAATTCTTATTATATGCAAAATTATGCTTGCTTAATCGACTGATCTCTCAAACGATGTCATTTTAGTCATTCTATTCTACGAACAATAATATTTCAACAAAAATCAATACATAATTCGTAATACAATTGCTTTATATTTATTTTAATTCTTAGGTTTGTCTCGATTTGATGTTAGATTAGAAATAATTATAACATAAGTTAGAAGAATGCTTGGACATAATCTGAGTCAATTATTTATGTTCACAGCTTTAGAATTGAAATTCAATAAAACATTTGATTGTGTCAGCTATAATCCGAAAGTTGATCCACATATAATCCTATACTCGACATCACAGGATCATTCGGTGAGATTCGATTCGATTTAATAGAGATTTTATAATAAACTTATAATTATATTAATTTAAGGTTTATTTAATGGGTTATTATCTGTCACTTATTGAGTACTTATTATGTGCTCTAAAACTGAATCTCAGATTTCAACAAATTAGCAATTTTGATGACATCTCTATTTTTAAGGTATAGACACTGTCTGTATAGACAGGAATTTAAATAAATATACTCTAAATATATTTCTGTGTGTAATAGAGAGACAGTTTGATAATTGAGCCGATCAAGATTGATGAAGAAATCATACGATATGGACATACAGTGTTCGCAATGGAGTTATATTTGACCGAAATTCTGACAGCAAAGAAATTTGAAAACGAACATGCTTATTTCAAGTCTATGTTGCTCTTCGATTGGAAGGTTAGATTGAATTGATAGCAGGGCATTTTACTGATAGTAGCCAATAGGCCTCAACCACTTCACTGAGAAGACTATTGTTGCAAATATACTGATAATTAGAATTTGCATTAAATATCCAATCAATTGAGTTGACTAACCAGTAAATCATTTATTTCATTAAACAGATCTGGTTCATAATCTTATTCTTCGCAATTCTCAATTCAAATCTGAGAGATTTACTCCAAATCTTAAACAGTATTTCCCTTAAGTTATTGGCAATCATTTACAATATTCTTATGCAAAGAACACATATTATCGATCGGAATAAGAAATCTAATAAAGTCTGTAAAACCAAAATAAATTTAAAATTAATTTTCGTTTGCGTTTGGGTAATATCGACGACAGCGTTGACCAAAAGCTTTTCAAGTCTGCTCTTGAATATCTATTTTCGCCCAAAACCAGTCAAAATAGTTGAGACCATAAATGATATCGTAGTGAAGGAAGAATTGAATATTTATGGGAATAATAAATCAATTATTTTATTGAAAGTAATCGACCAAAACTCATATGAATTAATACACAATAGATATCTTGAATCAGAGAATAGATTCAATGAAAAGTATAGGCATTTATACGAACACTCACAGCAATCGATTAAACTGAATGAAATACTGAGCGGAGAATCGGTTTTAATTCAAAATTCAATGGAAAATATTTATATAAAAGCAAATTATCCGGAATCTAGTTTTCTAACCACTAATGACAAACATTTTAATTTTCAACTCATGTTTTACATCAATAAGAATCAAGTATTTCATAATAAGCTCCAACTATTGTAAGTATTATTTTTAATCAACTTTTCTTATTCACTATAACTAAAGAATATTTATAATTAATTGCCGATAGAATGAAGTCATGTCTGGAAAATGGTTTCTTCGATCGAATGCTTTTCATATATTCATTGGTTCAGAACTGGATTAGAAGTGAATTACAGCAAAGTATTAAAGCCAAGGAACTGCTCGAAACAGAAGTCAGAGATCATAGTGCCATCAGATTTGATGGCGATTTCCATAGCATTGTATTTCTATTAATTTTGGGAAATATTTTCTCTTTTATTACATTTATCTATGAATTACTCAAATGCTATAAAAGAAAACACTTTTAAACAGAAAAGTAATTAAAGACTGACTTATGATATGTTCAGAATTTATTTATTTGAGTAAAACTTCATTTAATTTTATTTCATTTAAATGTCATTTCATTTCCATAAAAAATAATTATTAAATCGTTATTCAAATCATTATTCAATTATTGCATTAAAAATATTATTTTTCAAAATTAAATTAAATTTTAATAAAAAATAAAAAAAATTAATTATAATTAGTGTTATAGCTGTTGGCTCTTCTGGTTATGGGCTCTGTTCTCGAGCTCTGCTACCATTCTCTCATTCTTTTTGCACTCCTATGGAAACGAATGGAAAAAGTTATGTAAAATATAAGTAAGAATTTCAATGCGAAAGAGAGTTATAGTTAAAACACAAACATCTTTGAAATCTTTGACTCCTTTGTAATAAAGTCGTTGTTTTTCAATGAGTTCTAAATAATTATCGTTCAGTTCGTCTCGTTTTGCTTTCTCTGTTAGTCTTCTGTTCTCTACTTTGAGTTTTGTTTGTTTGATATTTTCAACTATTTGTTCGAATTGTAATAAAAACTGTTCTCTAACGCTGTTCGACGTCTGGGCCCTTTAAATACATATAATTTTTCATTAATTTCTATAATAATTGATAAATAAATGTATAATTGATAAGAAAGGACTGACTGATGAAAGTTATCTAATATGGATCCGATTAAAGTGAGCTCTTTTTCCAAATACATCCGTTCGTCGTCTAATGTGTTATAAAGTGTATAAAACTTTTTCGTTTCGTTATGTTTTGCGGCCACTAATCAAATACAGAGAAAATAAAAAACAATTATTAATAAATCAGAATCAATAGAGTATTCAATAATAATAATAATATTAATCATAAATTCATTCAATATTATCGATAATCCAAATAATAATTGGACTCAAAGTTGAGTCAAAATCTTATAAAATGCGATGAAATTGAAAATTATTGAGATTTGAATGAATTGTTTGTTTGGAGAGAATGAGTGAATGAGACAAACCCTGATTGTATAACTCGATGAATCTCTTTTGGTACTGAGAAAGCTCTGCCCGACTGGGAATGTCATCGAACTTGCGCTGCATTTTCGCCACATTCTTATTAAGCTCTGCCAATTGGGCCTTCAGTTTGCAGTGCCTGTCCTCATAGGTTTGTACTTCAGTTTCGACTTCAGTCTCGTCTTCAGTGTCTGTCGTCTGATTAGACAACTCTTCCATTTGTTTCTCTAATCTCTGCTTCTCTTCCCTACAAAACAGCTTAAACTCTGACTTCTGTTTCTTAAGTGTTTCTAAAATATGACTTAAATTCGATTTCTCCTCCCGTTCCTCATCCGTTTCCTTCTCATTCGGTTCAATCAATTCCTGTTTTTGTTTAACTAATTCGATTCGATCTCTAATTAATTGTATTTTATCTCTGATTTCCGGTTCATTGAGTTTGGCTAAAGACAACTCTTTCCTCACTGCCTCTACTCTACTCCTGAGCTCCCGTTCCTTACGTTCAATACTATTCTCTTCTCGCTCTAATTTCTTTTTCCGGTATTCTTCGGCTAATTTTTGTATCTCTTCCGACTGCGCGCCGACTATAGAGCCGACAAAAGCGGCCGATATTTTGCCGCTTTCGCTGTGCATTGAACTCATCAATGACTCAGTCATTCGGGAATCGGAGTCCTTTCGACCCACTCTTTCTTCACCACTTTTGTCGGCACTGGTCGCCCACTCATCATATATGCCATATTCTAGTAGTGTTGCCCTCACTTTGGTCTCTGGGTTCGGCAACTTGTGTCGGGCCGGATGTCTATACTTCCGTTTGGGGTATTTGTTCTCATCGATGCCCGACTTGTCCGACAACTGATCCTTTAAGGCGTCCGACTCTAACCGATGGCATCGATTGAACTGCCAATTGGCGTAACTTTTTATGTATTCACTCATTTGTTGTCGCGTTTCGATTGACTTCTTAACCAACCATTGAATCACTTTATTTGACATTAATTTCAATTTAAAGTTCGTTTCAATTAATTAAAGGAAAGACTGATTACCAGGAAATATGTGAATGCAATCCATTCCCTGTATTTGATGCGGTTCTATCTTATGCGGACACGACATCTTCTGCAGGACTGTCACTATCTTTTCGGTCAGTGCTCTGAACACAAATAAGCAAAGAGTTGTATCAAACAAACGATTGGTTCAAACAATTGGTCAAATGTTTGGTTTGAATGAAAAATAATTATCAAATTGTCTCACATTTTCTGACCGATTGACAGACTTTCCTGAAATAGTATATCGACGTCGAGGTCGACATTAGACATCTCAATGGCCCAACTCATGCCTCCGATCACCTGAAGCAAAGTTCACGATTAACTCAATTGAATTGAATTGATATTTAAATTAATGAAAAAACTTTAAACTCCTTTCGTATTGATTTTGCATTCAATTCGTATGCATTGAACGGTTGACTCAATTAAAGGACAGTTCAATCAAATCGATTGACAATACGTTTGTAAACAAAACAAAACAAAAATCATATGAATTGAGAAAATAGTGAATACTTTATCAAAATTGTTGAGACCCTTAATGCGGGCCCGGAAGTAGCCGCCGGCCACTAACAGGTTGATTATCTCTTGCATTTTGACCGCCTGTTCCTCATCTTCGCGTACGTCCGGTATGGCAGCCATCGATGGATCGGATGACTGTCCGCCTGAGTCTGTCCGCAGACGACGACTGGCCGGCACTTGTCTTGTCGTCATTTCATGTCAACAGTCTGTGCTTTCATTCAATACTACTGTTCCTCCCATTCCCTCAATCTATTGCTAATATAGTAATACCAGTTCTCATACTATTTGTGTTAACTCTATATCTATTTCTTCAGACAATTAACTGCTTTTCAAACATAATGTTTGTTATCATTCATAAAAATTCTGATAAAACTGTTCAGAAGTTATGTCAATATTTTTATTTACAATTCAAACGACTGGATCCTATTTGAGGTGATATAAAGCTTAAGTTAAAACTAATTTTGTTTAAATATTCAAATAATTGATATTTATTTCATTTATTGTCAAAAGCAGTGAAATATTCCGAATCAACTCAAAGATGAAATAATTTCAATACAAAACGTAATTAATTGTATGTATTGTGAGAGCAGTGCGAATGTGAGACAATGTTAACCTAAAAGCACAACTCGTTTGCGTTCATCGCTTGTGTTCTCTGTTATTGTTTGGTCTCTGCTTTGAATGCAATGAATGGCTCAGAGAAGTCATCAAATCATTAATGGATTCATTCATTTCAGTCGTTTAGTAGTAGTACTCAATGAATGATCACAACTAATACTAATACTAATAATTGGGTGACTATTAGTGTAAACTCTTATAATTTTAAAGCGATTTATGTTTCGACAAAATATTGTAACGAATATTACGAATAAAATCTTTACTCAAGTATTGAATCAATAGTTCAATAGTTTTATGAGTTTTAATGTTCACTCAATTGAACCGATGCTTACATAAGGATAGAGAGAATCGACTCATATATTCATACATTAGTTCACAGTTTGGCGTCAATTGGTCTCAAACTCTCTCTCAATCAAACAGTACTTAAATATTGTTTTCTCTTCTCTTCTGTTCTCTGTTTACATACGAGTTGTCTATGTATTGATCCGAACTCTGCTGTCATTCACATGAGTTGACAATAGAGTGAATCAATCAGTCAATCAATGCTTTTATGCCTTAATTTTGTGCCATTTTGTCAATCAATTGATTGCTGTGTTTAAGTGAACCATAGATTGCAATACAAACCAAAATGGAGTCAAAAGTGATGAGAATTTGGGCCAAAAGTATTTGTCCTCTCATTTGAACCAACGCTAAGAACATAGTTGTCTCTCAACACTACTGCTGTTGACTACCTGTGCGGCCGACACACTACTGACAGCACTGATACAGCGCTTAGACCACTGATTGCAGTTATGTCTCGGAGTATAAACTCGGATAAGAGCTGGAACTCGACCGACGAGGAAGCGGACGACTGCGACGGCCACTCATCGCCGGCCGACTCCATGAGCCGACGGGTGTCGGGCGACGACATTCCCGGCGCCTGTATTACGACCCACAGTGTCTCGTCTGTGATCAGGCCGGGCAGTAAGAATCCCCGAACGGATCCGTTGCAGTTCGTTAAGATCAAGAACAACGAACTGTGCAAAAAGGTCAGTCATATCAGTCTGGCTGGTGTCCGACCGACCGCTCGACTGAGCACATGACCCAAATCCCGACCCAAACCCCAAACATCTATTGTTTTATTAGATTATTCATTAAATTTCTAACCAATGGTTCGGAAAATAGTTTTTTATTTTTCAATTCAAACGCGAATTATCTGAATATTTATCTGAATTTCAATCTTTGATAAGAAATGCTAAATAATGGAGATTAGGGTTCGGATAAATCACGTTTAATACCTGTGCTGAACACAATTGCCCAGTAATGGCATTGCATTCGCAAAACTAAAAGTTAATTAATTAATAATATATTGTTTTTTCTCTCTTTTTAATTATTTTCTACATTTAATCATTCAATCATTGGTTGAAAATATGTTTTTCCTTACCTTAGGATTCGAGTCATTGATTATATTATGGAAATTGAAATTCAGTACTAATTATGTTAACAATTAAAAGCATTTTTTTCTTATGACAAATAACTTGAGTTTTATTACTCATTCAATTGCTTTAATCCTATTTAATAGAAAACACTGTTATTTCTCATATCTAATCAATTATACATTTTTTCCTGCCTTTCAGTCAATATTTATATTCATTTCTTATATCAGTTATCACTTCTCTCTCTAATCGCTCGTAAAATATTTAAATCCATTTTTTCTCTACTTTTTTCTATTGCTTTCATCGCTTGAATGCTATTTATTTATTTTTCTCTATATTTCTAATCTATTTATTGAGTTTAGAATTGTTTTGACAACAATTTTATTTTCTTGTATTTATTAAGTAATAAATTATATTTAAATTTATTTTTTTTCATTCATTATTTTGATAGACATCTGAATATTCGCTTACATTTAATGATATATAAAGTGTTTTTATTATATTTTATGTATTTATTTTCATCCCTTTCCTCATAACACCAGTTGTCAGATGGGGTTTGAAAAGTCTGAATAATTAATTGTTAAACAAAATCTGACATTCAATACATACTAAACATTATTCCCTAATATTTATCATAACTTTAGTTATAATTATTTCGTTTTTGAATTTAAAATCAATTAATTATTAACTGGTTTTCAATTATTATTATAAGAAACGAATTCTTTTCTCTTTAATTAATTGTTGTGAACAAACAAAATACCAAACCATTAAACTTGTGGTCAGTTTTGCTGAAATAGTAATTATTCTTAATTGCAGTCGCAGTCAGTTTCTGTTGACTGTTATTGTCATTACAGCTCAATATTAATTATGATTTATATTCGTATTTAGAAACATAAAAATGTATTTATATTTTCCGCAAATGTTTTGCTTAAATAGATTTAATTTATTATTATTTCTCATCATTTGTTTTGTTGGTTTTCAAGCCCTCCATAGCCTCTATCAGAGCTAAATGTGCACTAATTTAGGCGATGATGTTATGGCCCGTTTCCACGTCATAGCGCCAGTGCTCTGAAAACTTCATTTCTAATGTTTTAGCTTCGCCTCGATATCATACCTGTGCTGATGACCAGAATAGAAAACTGATTAACTTTTTTTCAAACTAACAGATACTCTGTATGCGTGATATACAGTACAGTTGAGTACAGCTATACCTGTAGTACAGCTAATCGTGGATTCATTTATTCATATTTAATATATTTAAGCAAAATATAAATCATTTAATCGTTTTTTATATTTAATATAACCTTTTAGTTATTTTTTTTTCTTTTCCTAATCATAAAAGTTATTGAATTCAATATCAATTCACTATATTTTGTATTCAATTTATTTTTCTCTCTTTTATTAAGTTTAATGAACTCTTTTAATCAGTTATTATTTTGATAATCAATTCAGAAATAATACTATTTATTCTCATTTATTCATAAATTTGAATATATTTCGTATGATTTTTATCGAAATTACATATTTTTTTGTTCACTAATTCAACAATTTTATGGCTAAATATATTTTAGTCTAATTTTTTTCGTGATTTTTATCTAAAAAATTGCATTAATTCAGAGCTCGAATTGTGATTAATTACATTGAGGTTATAAATGAGTTTATATATAGTTATTGAGCCAATAGTCGAATAATATGTTTATTTTTCTTTATCTCAATTCAAGTCATCATTACATCAATCGGATTGAAAACGTGAATTCATTTGACTAATAATTCAATTATTGAATATTTGAATAAAATTAAAATGTTTTGCACTGAATGATTGACAGCGAAGGGAAAGGTAGAGTGGGAGGGGTGGAGAGAATTAGAGCGAAATAAATTATTTGTCAAATAAATGCATTTCTTAAACGATTTTTACACTTTTGCAAACAAAATAACTTTTAGTTTTTTTTCTCTCAAATATCGTATAAATTACTCTAACGGGTCAGACAGTTGAACACCAAAGCGAATAATTATACGAAATATTATTAATACTTATAAAAAATTACTTATTTGTCTGTTTTGTCGGTTTCCGAACCTTTAGAATGTTTTTAAAGTAAAATAAGACACAAAAAAAGATATAGTGGTTATAGCGGTTAGGATTGTCTCGCAATTCACTCTATTTTATTAGTAGTGCACAAAAATATTTATTCAACAAAAGAATTTTTAGCCTTATTTTTGCCGAAATATTATTATTATTTATACAATAAAAGCCGTGTATTGTGTGTTCCAATTGATTATATAATATAGTCATTGAATAATAAATATTATTTCCCAATAAATATCAATAACTTTTGACTAAATATTATTATTATTATTATTCATATGACATAACAAAGTGTATGTCAAACATAATATTTCTTTATAAGCATTGATAGTCTTCTTATCAATTACTCCTGAGTTCACTCTAAACCGAATCTATTGTATGGAAAAATATTTTCTTATTTTTATTTAATTTTTTTTATTGAATTTCAATCTTTTTTTTCATATAATTGATAATTATTTTTGTTCTGCACTGTTATATGTATTGGTGGGACAGGCGGTCGAGCAGATCAAACTGGCAGAGGAAGTGAAGATAACTAAAGAAAAGATAAAGGAAGTGGAGGAAGAGTGGCAGAACAACCTGCTCAATTGGAAATCTAAGCGACGACAGTCTAAAAATAGTTCTGAAGGTAAACATTGTTTCACTTATTTCTAATCTATTTTTTTTGACTTAATTTTTGCTGTAATTGAATGACTTTTTAAATCTATTTTTGTCGAAATTGTTTTGTTTTGATTGTATTTTGAGATTATTTTTGTCTTTAATTATAATGTTTTGCTTCGACTCAAGGCTTGTCTATTAGATTATCAGCAAATTATCGATTATTTAATTAATGGATTCGTTTTATTCTTGTCTTTTAATTGATTCTGGATTTGCTTTTTTAATCAATCAATCGATCGATTGGTTTCCAAAACATTATTCCAAAAGTTTAATAACAAAACGATTTTTATCTGAACCAGTGATGCGGATAATATCACTAGTTTTTTCATGTTTTAGAACGAGATAGAGAACCTAGATAAGCTTAAAATTATAGTTTCAATTGACAGCAGTACTCGAATAATCACCTTTCTTATAAATTTTTATAGAATTGGGATAATTGGGGCTAAATTTCGTATTTTTTATTTGACATTTCGGTCAAATTAGATCAGTTCTGACCGAAAAAGTTGTTATTTTCTTCTGCACTGTTCGGAGCTATAGGCGAATCCCACTGATTCAGAACCTGGCTTCTAATTTGCCGGTTCATATAACGAAGAGATGTATTTTGGCTTTTCTTCCACTTCCGCATCACTGATCCTAACATTTCTTTTATAAGAATTTTTTTAAGTTTGAGATTAATTTAAATTTTGGAAAAATAAAAAAAAAGCTTTTTTTTTCTTTACTTTTCTTATACATTAAGTCGAGTTTGAAAATAACTTTTTGCGTGTCTTTACTATTCAATTAACATAATTTGAATTCTTAGCCCAAAACCCCTTTTTCTAAATAAATATTTCTTTCATTTCTTTTTACTTTTTTGTCTGTCGTTAATAAACGCATTCAAGCGATCCATTCATTGCTTTTCATTGTTTTGTTTCGTTATTTAGCAGAAAAACAATTTAATGATTGACTCGAATATATCAGTCATTAGAAAGATTGCCAAAAATAATGACTCAATTTCTGGCAAATAATAACCTTGTTTCAAATTATTTTCAATAAATACTATAAATCAAACTGAATTGATACCAGAGAAGTGCATCTCTGGCCAAATAGCGAAGCCCTTCTCTAAAAATATCAAACCTGATAGGCCTGGGGTTAACTCTGTTTGCATATCCTCGAGTAATCTTTCGGTTGAATACCTAATTTGGGTGTTTTGCCACTTCTACCTCTTACTGGGTGTTTGGCGAACCACCTCTCTGTGCACATCTCTGTACTCTATGTTTGGCAGTCATTAAAATGATATAATTCGTGACATAACGAAGATTTTGTTATCATTTCGTTTCGTTTTTATTCATATTCATAAACATCTGATTTAATACTGATTTACGAGTCTTTAAACAAAATAAAAGCTGACATTCAATGCATTTAATTCATTCAATTGAATTAATTAACTTGTTTTCCATTTATAAGTTTTTATTTATATTCAAATCCTTTTCCTAAGCGAAAGATCAATTGAGGACAGAGTGAGACGAGAGTAGAAATAGGGCTAATCATCATCGGCTCAAACGCTATTTTCGGTTCTCATCTGTTTTGTAATTTTTTTTATGAATTATTTAATATTAAAAGAGTTTATGAATAGAAAAATGTGTTTAAATAAAAACAAGTCTAAAGAGTCGTATAATAACTCGAATTATGAGTTATTAAACTAAGATTTTATTCCAATATTTTGTTCGCTCACGTAATCACTGTTTTACTGACACTAATTCACTACTTCTGGTTCGCTAATGCCTGTGCACTGCCTGTGCAATGTCTGTGCAATCAGTTAGTATTCAATAACTTAAATAAATACTGGCAATCATTATCAATATTTTCATCTCTTTTATTGCGATCCATATCTTTCGTTTTGAATGTTTTTTTGCACAACAGATATCATATAAATTATTTGATATTTGGCTCAGAATATCCAAATCATCCGTATCTCTGCTTTTAATGATTATTTTTTATTATCATTTAATATGATTTTTGTAGTAATTTAATGCTTGAATAATAATGTCTTCAGAATTAGTCCATCAATTAATACTGATATTATTGATATAAGTTATTAATTGGTGGACAAACTCAAGCAATTCGGGGTAAATGACTGACCAATAACTGCGGGAATTGTGTCAGAAATCGATTTATGATCCTATTTGACCGAATATGACCCTTAAATGGCTTTGACAATTGAATACCAAGGAGACTTCAACCTATGACGTATTCTGAGTATTGCTCCCTGGCCATCCCTTGATCAATAGATAGATACATAATATAGAATTCGATATATTTTTCGGTCGATTAAACTTATAATAGAAACAGAAAAATAATTACTTTGAAACTCAATTCAAACCGAATTTTGTTTTAAACTTATGTTTTGAATACAAAGTTTTTGAAACATTATATAAGTATGAAAAGTATTTTTCGTATAATTATTATTCAGTTTTAGATTTAAATTATATTTTCTTTTTTTTTCGATTAATGTGTTTTCAAAAGTAATTTTAATTTTGAGGACAACTGCTATATGTTATGCAGACTATACAGACTTTAGGCAACAAATAACTAACAATTTCTTTCTCTCAGAATAAATCAATTGAGTCTTTAATATTCAATTTAAATGAGTATTAATGCAAACCTATTATTAATACAATTGGGCCTAACATACATACATACGTATAGTTCGCCAAAATTGTACCATTCACTTGAAATCGTGTATTGCGGACACCTGGTTCAATCTTATATTCAATATTAACTGCTCTTATTTTATATTAATTTTATACTTGATTTTCGTCAATAGAATCCCATTCAGAGAATAAATATTAAAAAATAACTCCGAATATTATTTACGTGTAATCTATATAATTATTAAATATAAATATTAATTAAAGACTTACTGCAAGAATCAATTGAATTAACATAAAGACCAATGAATCGAAAGCTCCACAAATGATAGAAACAGTTAATCCAAAAGATGTTAATTATAGAAAAGATAAGTTTAAATCATTTAATCGATCGACGAATAAGAACGCAATGATTAATATATAATGAAATATAGAATAAAAATCTTAATTCAAATGCAATGCAAAAAAAATGAATTCAACAAAGAATTAAATCTTAATTTATTTTCCCGTTATTTTTCTCTTCAATTTATTTCCTAATCTTATATTGTATTTCATTATTACTATAAATAGCTGACTGTTCTTCTCACATAAAACTTAACATTTCATTAATTGTGTCGACTCTTTTGAAATAAATACAAGTTTTTTCTGTGTTTTGTGTAGTCAGTCATTGATTATCATAAATGTATATAATTTTCATGCAATCAAATTCAGACATAAAAGCCATTGAATGGCTTAAACTTGAAGACAATTCTTGTGAAGACCTTGTTTTAACTGAAACGCAAACTCTCTTTACATAAAATACTTTAAGAATAGTTTACCTCTACTACTTTTAGTGTTTATTATTTTTGTTTATTCAATACTAAAGCCATTAATTAAATTCTAATTAGAAATACAGCAAAACACCTATTATTGTAAGATTTTGCTTCATATGATTGCATATACCGTATTCACTCACAACAACCCAAATATATATATAACTCATCTCCAGTTATACATGTATTGCCAGCTGTTCTCATGTGAACTAATAATAATAATAACATAATTATAATTAGATTAATATAATAGTTCACAAAATGTGCTTATCTGTTGAGATGATCTCTACACAGATTATGTGAAATTAATAAATAATTGTTAACTAAACTTTTGATCCAATTTTTAGAGATTATCATCAAAACTCTCAGTGCATGTTAAGATTTAGCTCTGATTTATATCTTGAGTTTATATCAATCAATAGTCTCGTTGTATACCTTATTGTTTGGCAATACGGTCTCATCCAATATAGAGCGTGAAGGGTCTGAAGGGCCTCATTGAAGGCTATCTTCAATTTCAATAAGACATAAAATTATTGTATTCTATATTATATTATATTATGTTTTGTTTCTTATTTTACAAATAATATTCAATTTCTTGAATTTTTATTCCTTTCGTGCGTTTTGGCCAATAATTCTCAGCTATTATTATACCGAATCGTTTAAATGATAATCGAAATAATTATCCCTAACTTTAAATCCTAAAATGGTAGCAAATTGCCTTGATGACCCTGGCAGTATAGTAGACTACTCCCTAATGAGTTATAAATATGAATATGTGTATGGTCAACTAATTTCATATGGACTACTCTGGCAATAATTTTCTTTATGTTGGCTAAGATTAGCCCCAAATTGGACTCACAATAATTCGATCCATTATTAAAATATCTGTTCTACCATATAAGCCTATGATTACCTTGCGCACGATGAGTCTGCTTATCCATGAATAAGAGAAATTTCAATTTATAATTATATGATAAAAGTTTGGCTAAAATTCAAAAAATGCCTCTTTTTAGTCATTTTTTAACTGCTCTGTCAATCTTTTGGCTAATTCTTGAAAATTCTAATAAATTCTTATGAATTCTTATCGTTTAACTCGTTTTTAATAAATAAACTAAAATTGAGCCGAATATAAATATAGTTAACAATTGAATACAAACTGCAATCCACTAATTGGTTGTGAAAATCGGCGCATAATTATTGCAGTCATTATTTTAAGTCATGATTTCGGTTCAATTCTTAACAAAATATATGAATACAAATATATTATTACAAGTAATTACAAGTCGATTACGGGTCAGGTTTTTCACTTATCATTGAAAATATTAATGTTTTTTAGAGGAAAGGGAGGAAAAGAGTTGAAGGCCTCCAATAACTTGATTTTTGCGTTCAATCGATTCAATTATGTATCGATAGAATGGATAAGAAATAAAAATAATAAAAAATTATTTTAGGAATACTATCGACTGTTTAATCATAAAGAATATACTGTATGTCTGAACAGTGTTGCGTTGCTGTTGCTTTGCTTCAGTCTATCATTAATTCTATCCCTAAACAGAGTTTGCTTTTTATTTCTCAACTTTTTTTGTGTTTTATTTTCAATGCACTGAAACTCTATTTGTGTGTCGATTGCCTTTTGAGAACAGAATTGCTTTTATGTCTTGTGTCTGAATGTATGCATAGGAATACAGTTTAAAGTTTGCTAAACAACGAATAAGAATATCACAGACGAGACAAATGTAATGAGAATTTAAGACAAATAAATGATATATAATCTGAGGAATCGATGAACAAATATATTGTTTATATTAAAGACTGATTTTAAATCTTTGCCATATCTTTTGCAATCGGTTTGTGTGATCTTGTTTTCAGCAATAAAATCAAATTGAATTATATTTTTGGAAAAACCATTTTTTGTTACTGTTTTTCCAGCAAAAGCTGACTTCAAATGGATTGTTAGCTCAGATAACAATAAACATACGATTATGTTAAGTCTTATGACATAAGAGACAGAAATATGTATAAAAAGAGTTTTGTATTTTACAACAAAAGAAAAAGTTTATAAATATTTTTGCAGAACTTTTTGTGTTTTTGTTTTTAGTCTTCTCGTTGAATATATTTATATAAAAACAGTATTTATATACAATATCTGCCAAACAATGAACTTATTCTCTCATTTCTCTGCCTTTAGTTTTAAAATTCATTTAAAAAGTCTTTCATTCTATACAATAAACAATTTATTTTCTTAATTCTCGTCTGAATTTCGTGTAAAACTGTTTGCCGGAAGCGTTTGGTGTAAACGATTCATATGACTAAAAATTATTTTTTTTCAAAACTTTTTTGTTTTGGGTCTCGTTTTCATACATTTTATAAATGAAAACTTCTTGAATGCTTTTCTATTCAATTAGGAATGGCTTATGGGTGGCATATATTGGCAACCCTTACCCTGATACTTGAGGCATTATATCTAGATTATCGTATAAGATGAGACAGGCCTTCACAATTTGTAAAGCTTACCTTTTGTTAATTGACCCAATTGTTCATAAATTCAATTGAATTAAGCCTTTATTGTAATTCAATGTTATCAGTGATTTGGTGCCAAAATTGTCAGTCATTCCAACCCCTAATATCTATGTGACCTTTGAGTTCACATTAGTCAGTCAGACCATCCCTACATTATAGTCAGCTCCGGTGCTCTCAAAGCATAAGTTTTTTACGGAAAAAGTTTTTATAAATAATTTTTTTCGGTTTAATTATTTTAATTATTTTATTTATCACAAGTCATGTGAAAGTTGTTTATATCGCATAAAAAGTTCGTTTGACTCAGAATTTTCTCTTAATTTTTTTTGTTTCCCTTTCATATTCTCACACATTCCGTATGAACTGAAAAAAAAATCTATTAATTATATCTCTTTTCATACGAAGTCATTGCAATTTATGACCAATTTTTTCAACAAATCATTTATAATCTTAAGACAAGACGACCGCAGCTCTGAAGCTAATGACAGAAAATCTTTTAAATATATATATAATTAAAGTTTATTAAACTTTTGGTTCTTATTATAAATATTGTAAACATGTGTTGCCAAGAACTTTGTTCCAGATTATTTATGTAGTTGAGCCACAATAGCTGCAAAGTATAACAACAAATATCTGTTCGGGATCTGAAATGCTTTTTTTTAAATGCTTTACACTTTTGATTGCAATTAAAACATTAAAACATTTCTATTATCGCTATTATATTCTCATTAATTAACACATTATTCGATTGATTTTGGATTAAATTTTTAAAAAATGAGATTTTTTTTAAACATTTCTTATCTTAAAAGTCATTAATTTTTAAAAATAAGTATACAATCATTTATAATGAACTTCAATTAATAATAATGATCAGGCTATTATATTATTTTGAACTAGGTGTAACTTTATATTTCTCGAAAATGTGCTGAAAATAAATTCTTATTGTTTTTAAATTTGGTTCTAATTACTAGTTCTGCACACATAAGCCACTCAAATACCCATATACTATATGTTGTATTGAATTTTCATAATTAAATTAGCAAAGCTAACTTTATTTTTCTTGCCTGTTGTATGACTTCCACCCCTTTGTTGTAGTCATTTAAAATCTGGAACAAAGTTCTACACAAATCGGGTTAAATTAGAGCTCAGTTCCTAATTATATGAAATTAAATAAATGTTTTCTAACTTTTTTCATATAATTATTAAAGAAATTAAAAATAAATTTAATTATTTTAAATGTTTTTTATATTTAATTTAATTAAGTTTTGAACCATTTGTTTGAAATATCGAATACTTGTTATGTTTTCTAATAATAATTACCGAAAATAATTTTTAATTAATTTTAAATTATATTACTTTTGTTTAATGTTTAACCAAATAAACAATTTTTATATTAATTAAAGAAAATTCAATTTTAGACGAAAGCGGATCAACCGCTTCAACGCAGAGAAAGACGAAAACATTTTCGGAAATACTTAATGAAAAAGCAAAATCTGGGCAAAGAATTGGCTATAATTTGCACAAGTATTTGGACGGGGAGATTGAAAATGAGAACGAACTCAGATTCAATTTTGACCAGCAACAATTTGATGGTAATTATTATTTATATTCTTTCTCAAAAATAATGAGTTTTTGTTCTCAAATCAATTTATTTTTCAATTTATATAATAATATATTCTTTAAAATAATTTATTTTCGAAAAGTTTTTTGCAATAAATATAGTTATTATTTATTTTATTTGTTTTTTGCTTATAATCATAAAAATAAATACTTTTTTTAGATACACATTAAGAATATTTTCTTTTTTAATAATTATGTCATTTAATTACAATTGGTTTATCAAATATCTCGTTAGTTATGATATAAAATGTAATTTAGATTTCAATCGTTTAAAATACTTTCATTTCATTTAATGACTTGACATCTAATCAGAATAGAAAATGAAATAATAATATTAATAACAGTTTTTTTTATTTGATTTCATTTCATTTTTTATATCATTTATCTTACTTTAAAATTGTTATAAATTTATTTATTTTCCTCAATAATTGAATATAAGTTCAGAAATGCTATTAAGAATTGTGTGAAAAATGGTTTTCAGACATATTTTTTGTTCATAAAAATAATTCATTGAATATTAAAATATTTTTCTCTCTTCTA
>JAQIWA010001354.1:0-18980 GCA_034693305.1 Eueremaeus valkanovi | reverse complement strand
TGCCACTACCCCTACATAGACCCTTCTCACAGACTGCCACTACCCATACATAGACCCTTCTCACAGACTACCGCTACCCCTACATAGACCCTTCTCACAGACTGCCACTACCCCTACATAGACCCTTCTCACAGACTGCCACTACCCATACATAGACCCTTCTCACAGACTACCGCTACATAGACATTCCGACAAAATAATTTTAAAATGTGCACAAGTAGCTCAGGCCAGATATTTCACAATTGATTCAATAGTACGGGTACTGTAAGTTCTATTAACCAGCACAGAAACTTTTTCCTGTTTCTTAATAGCAACAGCAAAATACAGCCAACCTATAACCAGCTGTCGCTGTTGCCTGACTTGATCAATCATTCTGGCTCATTCATTTCAAGTTTATATTATTAATAATAGCTCAACAAAAGGGGTTAATTCGGTACACAATGATTGTGCAGACATCCAGTGCTGCAAAACAGTATTTAGTTCTAACATAAAGACAAGCGGATTGTGTGAACACAGATGGAGACAGCCTTACAGCCAATGCCTATACTTTAGGACACGAGCCATAAGAGTGGAAAACATGTCTGTCTTTGTCCGAAACTGAAGGCACAACTCATTCATTATATTTATATTTAATTAACTAATAGTTAATTATTTTAATTCAGTTTTATTTTATAATTATTTTATTTTATTTAAACTTTGAATTAATTTATAAATTAGTTAAACATGACTTTAGACGTGGGCGACGAACCCGGGTATGTATTGTATGTATTGACTGCGGCATCACTTGAAGGCATTTCTATTGAAATGAGGCTAAGAATCGGTTTTACATACAATTGAATTGAATTTATTGTAATTATACTCTATTTGTATGCATTGTATGCATTGATTGCTATTCATTACTAAATGCTATTCATATAAGAATTAAATGTATTTGAGTTCAATCTGACTGAACTGAACTGCCATTACGTTATGTTCATTGAATATGACTGAATGAGCATGGTAATATGGTAATATGGTAATGTGCCAATGTGCACTATTACGCTAATTACAACAATGCAATTCTGTAGGTCTTAATCCCTGTACTTGTACTGTAACTTAACACTTGTAAAGTGTGCTTGGCTACAATTATTGTGGATGCAGATTCTTATTCAGCTGATTACTGTATTCCTCGGTGAGTGGGTGTGCCCCCAGGTGTGGGTGAGTTTGGTAGTCTTTATACTGTAACGGGAATTCGTAGACTCCCTATAGTGTGTTGCGGCGGCTCTTCATTAAAAATTGAGTGATTCAGCCAATCAGAGCTCTAAAAAGCCGTCGCAACCAAACTATAGGCACTTTACTCATTGCCTTCATGTCAGGGATGAGTCGAAAATATGCTTTTATTTACACTTTTATTATTTATTTTAATCATTAAATACTTTTTATTTGTTTTAAATGAATTATAAAACTATTTAATGATATTTTAATCGATATAATCAAGTGTTGGCTAAACATGAGTGCAATCATTGTATTAATTATTAAATTAATAGTTGACTAATGGATGCGATTATAATGAATGAAATGATTTGTTAATAAATATTGTTTTTATAATTCGGTTTAAATATAGTTAATATGCAGTTCTTCGGTGTGTGTGTGACCTGGGCCCGACACCTACTCGAATATATGGTCAGTTAATGTCGAGGTCAAAGGGTTCGGGAGATGTAAGGGTTTAAATATAGCTTTTCTCCAAAGAAAATACACGGGTACGATTTATTTAGACATGCTTTAGTGTTGGTTGTGCTAGTTAATGAGGCAACCGAGCGCAGTGAGCTAGGTATGTAGATTGTCAAATTAGGCTAGGTTGAGTTGGAAAGTTGTGACTGGCCTTCAACTTTCGATCATAGATTGACATTATTTTTCAACTTCAATCTCGACACCTATGACCACCATATGTGAACTCAGAACCCCCCTAAGCACCCCCTAGGCTATCCAAACATATATATATATCAGGCACACACACCGAAGAGCATATAATATAACTAAATGTATACTACAGTAAATACTAATTAGTAGCGAAGATCAAAATTAGCCAGGTGCACATGCCTTGTCTCCGTACTTGACATGAAGACCCATAACATGACATGAATTGTATAGCAGAGAACGAATATCATATACATATACATAGCTGTTATGTCTGACTGAATGGTAACCCCTTTTGGTCTTCGCTTCTAATTATTAGTAATAAACGTATTGTTTATATAATTGAAATCTTTTTTAACTAATAATCGATTGAATGCTTTGTAATAATTGTATTAAAACTTATTTTAAAGGAAACTATTCATTGGAGGTCTCAGTTGGGAGACCACTATCGGTAAGATATAGTGAAGAAGTGCTGAACAAATGGTTGCAAAAGCAGAATGTGTTGTCTTTTACAGAAAAACTGACCGAATATTTCTGCCGATACGGAGAAGTGACTGATTGTGTAGTCATGAAGAACGCAGAGACGGGTCGCTCGCGTGGCTTCGGATTCGTTACATTCAAAGACCCCTCTTGTGTACAGATAGTTATGGCCAGCGGTCCGCACATTCTCGACGGCCGTACTGTATGTGATATACCTTTATATGAAATCTATTAAAAGAACTGATTATTCGATTCGTTTGACCAAAGATTGATCCGAAAGAGTGTAACCCAAAGAGTGCACAGAAAGGGAAACGCGAGGCCAAAGTGGGTAACTTTCCCAAAGTATTTCTCGGAGGACTTCCCGCTAATGTGAACGAGTCTGTGCTCAGGGATTACTTCTCTAAATATGGAAAAGTAATGTATTTTAGTTTATTAGCCAATCTGTCCAATAATATCAGGCAATGTATAACCAAATTGTAATCAATTGTTGTTCTGTTTGTGGAACAGGTCGTCGAAGTGGTCATAATGTATGATCAGGTAATGTATGCTTTACTGAGACTTTGAGTAACCATTTGTTAATTGACTTGTATTTGATTTTTACCCGATTTTAGGAGAAAAAGAAAACCAGAGGTAATGAATGGTTGGCTCTATTATTAGAGCTATTGTTCTATTGATTTGATTACTTGATTACTGCTTATAAAGTAATTTAATTTTGGATACAGTATTACAAATAGTGTTTACGTTATAATACGTTTAATTGTTTAATACCTATTACTTAATCTATTAGTAAGTATTGGATATATATTTATATTTAATGTTTAAACCAATTATTTAACAATTTATATCATTTTTTGTATTATAGGTTATATTAAATCCAAAATCACTTAAATTACTATAAAATTATTGAAACTTCTATTTAGTTATGATTTTACTGATATATCAATTGAAATAGTGGTTAGAATTGTGTTTTAAATAACATTAACTTAAATAATATAAAAGTGAAGTTCACTTAAATCTGCTTAACCTTCAGCTCAATTACCGATTAATTAATTAATAATAATCTATAAATGGATTTACAATGACTTTACGTGTTTTGGTTAGGCTTTGGATTCTTGTCTTTTGACAACGAAGACATCGTTGACAAAGTTGTTTCCGAACACTTTGTCCAAATCAATGGAAAGCAGGTTATGTTCGCACCCTTGGCCAAACTGGCTCTCCTCCAGTCACTACACCTCACTCTCATGCGCTGTCTGTCTGTCTGTCACTTATACTCATTATTTAATCGTTAATTATATCTCTAATCACTTATTCTTCTCTCATATTATTATCTATCGATTCACTCGATTCTTACAATTAATTAATTAATTCGTATTTTATTAATAATATTTTTATAATATTTTCTTAAAATTAATTAAATTTATTTATTTCTAATAATTTTTATACAAATTATTATTAATTGATATGTTTTTTATTAATAATTTTTTAGGTATAAAAACAATTATTTTTTTAGTCAGATTTTTTCTTAATATTAATTTAATGTTAATATTATTGAATGACTTCGCGTGAGAGAGAGGTTTGAGGTTTTGCTCTGCATTTCACATATAATTTAGTTTCTCTTTATTTTTACAGAAATTAAAAACTTTTTATTTATTTTATATAAAAATTTATTTTAAATTGCAATTGATTTTCAAACAATAGGTTGAGATTAAAAGGGCTGAGCCCAGAGATAAGACCACCGGAAAGCCTCTTTCCAGTCACATGGGCGGAAATCCTATGCAACCCTCAGGTGGTGGCCATCCTATGGCTGGTTCAATGCCTCCCTGGAACCCCATGTGGGGCCCGCAGGCCGGTCCACCGATGCATGTGCCCCCTCCGCCCGGCCAACCACCACCGCCTCCACAAACTGGTGGTCCGATCCCTGGAATGCCAAACGGAATCATACCGTCTGCTTATCCCCCGACGGCCTGGAATTCGACTCAACAGTCTGGAGCGTATGCTACGGGAAACGGATGGACACAACCGCCCAACTATCAGAACTACCAGCAATGGACCGGTTATGGGTATCCACCTCAAGGCTGGTCACAGGGCTATTCTTATGGTCAGTACGATTCCATTGTTTAGTATTGATTGCCTTAGTGTTGCCTCAAGTCTACACACTTCTGGACTTCGGGGCGTCAAACGAGGCATACATTAAACGCTTTCTTTGTTTTGACTTTCATTTGAATTAATTGATTGAATGCATCCGATTGTAATCGACATATATTTCCAATACAGGTCCCTATAATACCAGTTACCCTGGCTATGGCCAGACCACAGCACAAGCAGGAAACACAGCAACACCGGTAGCACAAACCCCAATCGCCAACGCGGCTGCAAATGCAAGCGCAGCCGTTGGAGCTTACTTGCCGACGGCTGGAGTGGCCGCTAATCTAACTCCTGGAGCACAAGTGATTCCAAGTGTCGGTACTTCTGCACCTCAGGCGAGCGGTCAGTATTAGTTGTGATTTGCCGTACATTGCAATCGAAATATTCTAATACTAATCGCTTGGTTGGCCAACAGGTGCGGCAATCGGCACATACCCTCAGGAGGCTTCCAGTTACGGGCCGGCCAGAGTCGGCAGTTATGCGAGTGCTCCTAATTATGCCAATTATGCACTGCAAGGACAGGGAGACGCACCGACTGTATCGGCCAATGCATACGCTGCCAATGCAAGCAATCCAAGCGCTGCTCCCTATACTAGAGCTTCATCGCAAGCACAGGGCTATCATCCCTACAGAAGAGTTTAAATGAATGGTACCTTAAGTGGGCTTCTGTCCGATCGATGCGCACAACAACTCATTGTTTACTCCAATTCCAGTTATGACTGACTGAATGCAGATTCTGTAGAATACAAACCCAAATACAGTGCAGTATAATAGCTATCAGTACTCCATATAATTGTTAATCAGCTGTTCTATACATATATACTGTATATAACGTATATAATATATATACTGTATATACATATACCGGTACTATAATATCGTAGTGGGATATGAGCACAAGTAGTAATCGACAAAATTGTAATATAATTATAAGTATTTCGCTCTTAACTAGAGATCAATAACTCTGTCAGAGATTCGCATTCATAGCATATATTTTGGTTTCCGTTCAAACATTTTTCTGAACAAAATCTATTAAAATGAGAATATATTGTAATTCGTGTCAAAAGAGCATACATTCCAATGACACCAGTTTTCAGTGAATACTGTATTCATAATTGTTGTATATATTAATCGATAACTGATTTTTTGCTTTAAGTATTCAATCGTTTATAGCTTTTTAACGCTTAATAAACTTTAATTTGATTTGTATTCAAAAACTTATAATTTATATTCAATTCATAAGATTTTTAATTAATTTATAAATAATTTATTTAATATTAATTTTATCACAAAATTATCAAAAACTGTGACCTTTTGTATGATTCGGTTCATTAATAATAACCTAATCTATGGCTAAATTATAATTAAACGCAAAAAAAGAGATTTAAAGATAATTTCAAACAAATAATTGATATTAAGCTTAAGTATAGGAACTAAAGTATTAATAGAACCCAAGTGTCAGTCTAGGCCTAAACAGTCTGTGCGAATCCGATTCTCTTATTTCCGAAATCGAATTCCGTATAATAGGGGCCAATGAAGACATCGCCCAGAATCCAAAGGGGGCCCATGGGTTTGGGAACGTCCAGTCCTATGAAGCCGGAGATACACATAGTTTTGCCGAATTGAGTCACTTTCAGCACATATTGATTGGCATTCAGTTTGAATGCTTTGCCTCCAATCGTGAACGTGATGTCAGGCATCTGATCCATGTTATCGCATTTGACCAGGTATTCGCCCATTGCTATAGGAGTGGCACCGATGAGCTTGTTCAGTTTGGCGATCTCTTCTGAAGGGCCGGCGATTAGAGAAGTGCCGGTGTCTGCGATGGCCTGACAGCCGTTCGCACAGAACTGTTGACTGATCTGGCCGTCAACGGCTACGCCATCCAGAGTGAACTGCCAGTAGCCCGGCTTCTGCACCGGAACGTACGTGAAGTTCCCCTTATAGTGGTTCGGATCGGATCCGCCGAATAGGATCTCTCCGCCCGGACCGGACTTGGAGTCCCGGTTCAGATAGAAAGAGAAGACATCGTTGGATACGATTCCCTGGTTTACCATATTATGGAAAACAGTTGTCACGCCGTCCACAGAAATGGTGTCGAATCCGAGTCCAAGGATTCCATCAAACTTTGCCGCAAGGAATGCGATTCCCGGCTCAGACGTGGCCTCACCGAAGGTCTGGTCTTTGATTTGAGCGCTTCCGATGGCCAACACATCAGTGCTGAGGAAGCCTTTCATACTTCCCGAGCCGTAACGGATCTCAAGAGCGGTTCCGTTCTTCCTATACGTCGACGACTTCTTTGAGTCGTATTTGTTGTGCAGAAGACACGCAATGTCTGTCCATTTGCAGGTCTTGGAGGGCACCCACAGGTTGGAACTGCCCGTATCGAAGACCACCTATGAGTCAATACAAGAATACAATGACATAAACAGTGACTTAACTATCATTTGATCCAAATTGTGGTAAACTTTAATACTTTGAATGACTGGCCGGGAGTTCCCAGAGATATGACTCCATAGTATTGTGCGTCCAAATAGTTGGACAGCGGCTCAGGTATGGGCTGTAGGCCTGGCTTCAAGTGCTTCAAGTGATGGTAAGGAAGGGCATATTTGATGGGAGTCTCCACTTCTTGGAGATGTCTTCGCACGGATTGGATTCTATGCAACGGAACTCTAAACAAAGCGTTTCCACAATTGAAGACAACGACAGAGAGAACCAAAAGTACGACAAATGCTTTCATTTTGAGTATAATTGCTCTCAAACTGAGTATTCAATCGATTTTTGTTTCTATAACTCAATACTAATCGAGAGATAATTCAGATCTGATTGAAGTCTTAGTCAATAAGATATGAATTATTGTATAAACACTTCAATTGAATTGAATCTAAACTTTTGTAAACAAAGATATAATTGATTTGAATGACTCGTTCACTAAAACTCTGTTTATATTCTGGATATTCAAGCCCTGGCTTAAACCCCGGTTAGCGCTTGTGTGCCTATAGGTGCTCATTGGTATGTTGTGCCCAATGGGTGTTACCAACGATCAGTTTGTCTACTACTACACAGATAAGCAGAACATCGATCAATAGTTATTTATAGACCCCTTTATAGTCACTATAATCAATGACAAGCAAAAAGTGGTTCGGGTCATTTACTCAAACTTTATAGCTTTGTATATGATATTCGTTCTGTGCTATACAATGGGTAGCTTTTGCACAGTGAGCGGAATCTCCGGTGCAATTAATACACAACATATTAATTTGGAGACATTCCCCAAGATTTACAGTTATTTAAATGCTTTTGAGTATAATATTTATTACTGCGCTTTAAAAAAATTCATCTGCAATGAGCCTGTCCACCGTAAAATTCGTTTGTGTTGCACATTTGGTGGTGTAATAAGCATAGTTGCACATTTTATTCGAACGAACTCGAAGTTGAATCAGGCAATATATAGTTCCGCAAAAGCACCTAACTCTGAACTTAACGTTTGTATCAGTCTGATGACTAAAGCTTAATAAAAGGAAACTTTAGCTGAAAAAACTGCTCTGTTCTGGCTTCACATGCTTTAAAATTTCAGAACAAAACTGGTTTTTTCAGTGAGAGCTTAAGTCCCCTTTTATTAAGCTTTAGTCATCGGACTGATAAAAGTGTTTTGCGGACACTGAATTCAATTTTGCGGAACTATAAGGTTATAAGGCATTAAGATCTCCCAAAATGATCCTAGTACATAGTCGAACACGTACTGACAGAGCACTTTCAACTATCAACCGATCAAATAGTTACCAATCAATGCTCTGCACATCGAAAATGATTTCCTCACAATCTTCCAAATTATTGCATAGTTTTGGTTAAAAATATAATTAAATTGTTTTATAGAATACTGTATTAACTATACTGTAGAGAGAGTTGAATTAAAATTTCAGATCTATATTAATATGACTTATAATATAAACAAGCTATTAAATAATATGTTGTTTGATAGTTTCTAATTCAAATACCATATAAAATAAATATTTTCAATTATCTGAAAAATGAAATAGAACAATTGGAAAGTTTGCTTGACAATTATACAGTATTATGTATGACCCAGATTACAGGCCCGGAAATTTGTTATATGACTATTATGATATGAAAATTGAACACAAAATATCTGATCTGATGAGTTGGTCACCCCTGCCATATAACGCTAAACAAGTTATAGTTAACAGAAAGAAATTTTTATTATATTATTACTGTTTTGTTGCGATTAAAACAGTTTTATTTCATTTAAGACTTTTATTCATCTGGTGCTCAAAAATGTCCGGGTGCAAAGTTATCGGAATATCTGGGTATTTATCACTCATTGATTTGAATGAATAGCACTTTACAGATGAATAATGATTGCAATGATACCAACCCTACTGTAGAGTGACCTGTGGAGGAAAGACTACTTTGGCTGAGAAATTGATGAATCGCTTCGAGAACAGTGTTCTCATAAGTCAGGACCAGTTCTATCGAGTATTCATTATTAATAGCATTCAATCGATTAATTAATTCTAATCTTTGTCTGACTGCCCGTTAGGCCGATGACGACCCCAAACATGAATGGGTTGACGTAAGTACTACTGTCCGGCACCAGAACTGGGAGTCGATGGCGAGTATAGATTGGCAGGCATTCACTCGCACTATAGAGGAAATTGTGGCTAAAAAGGAGTCAGAAAAGAGAGTTGTTGTGATCGAAGGGCATCTCATTTTCAACTATAAGTAAATATCGTTTCCTATAATTCCTATTCTTTACTCAAATACTCAATATTTAGGCCGATATCAGATCTCTGCCAAAAGAAGTTTTTTCTAACTCTGGAAAAGGACGAGTGTTTTGCTCGAAGAGACAGCAGAACTTATTTGCCGAATGACCCGGAAGGTTATTTCGACGCTTGGGTTTGGCCCATGTATTTGAAGAATATGAGTGAAATGAATGCCATTCAGAACGACATACGAATTGGTATTGAAATATGATTTTCAATAAATATTTAATTGATTTAAGTTTTTATTTGACAATAATTAAAATGATTACAGAGTTTATAAACGGATCTCGAGATCCAAACCATATATTCAACACTTTATTGGAAAGTTTGGAGAATTTGAACGAATAATAGATTTATAATAATTATTAGATTCGAATAAATTGATGGCAAATATGAATTAAAATAAACTTTAATTACATTTAATAAAATTGTTTTTCAAATTGATTGCACTTATTTGAGCTCAGATAATCTTATCAAGGTTACATACATTAAATAGTAGAGCCAAGAGTAACTGGTCTCATGGTGTAATGGTTAGCACTCTGGACTCTGAATCCAGCGATCCGAGTTCAAATCTCGGTGAGACCTCAACTTATTTTTTGCTTTTCTTTTTCCAAACAATCATTCAATTCATTAGTCGTTTAAATATTCCTGAAATAACCCAAACCCAGAGCAAAGTCTTTATGAATTTTATTCAGTATTTCATCCAATTATAGCAAAAGTCGTAAAAAATGTAAACATTTTTCTGTTATTAATATAAATCGATTGAAAAATTGGTTTATTTTTTACTTAAAATTATTGAAACATATTATTAATGCAAAGCAAATGAACAATAAGTTAATCAGCGGTTAATCGTCTTTCACGGCTTCCTCTGTGGGTTCGGCGGCTTTGTTCCGTTCGGCCTGTTTTTCCTTCTCCAGTGTCTCTCGTTTTTTAGATCCCGAAACGATGTCATCGATTCTAAGCAGAAGAATAGCCGTCTAATGGATCCAAAGGACAGGGATTTAAATATATTTATTATAGAAAACATTCACTCAATTAGACCTCAATAGCAGTCTTATAGGCCTGAAGTTTGACCGAAAGCGGGTCCCAAATGCCTAATTTGGAGACATCGGTCAGTTCTCCGGTCTCTCCGTTTATACCCCACGTCTTGTTGTCGGCAGAAGTGGTCGCGTGTTTGGCGCGCAATGCCGTCAGAGTTCTGATGGCATCTCCGCCGCAGTTCTGTATAAGAGTTCGCGGAATCACTTCCAAAGCCTTTTGGATGACTCTATACGGCCATTGATGGACACCTGTTATGGTCTTTGCCTTTTCGTTCAAAATCTTTGTTCGCATTGAAAAACAAAATAAATTAAACAATAATTCGCTTCAATTCCTATTTGACTCATATCTTAAAGAAACCGAAATTCAATCTTAAGATAGGAGTCGTTGCATACCTTTCCAACAGCCATCTCGACAGCTCCACCGCCGGCCAGAATGAAGGGTTCGTTATAGATATTGCGGGCGACAGACATAGCGTCCTGAAGGTTGCGCTCGAACTCGTTCAGCATGTCTTTGGAGGCGCCCCGGAGTAGGACTGTGCAGGCCTTAGGGTTCTTGCATTCAGTTATGAAACAGAAATATCTGAAAGAAAAGAACATTTATTCAATTTATGAGAAATTCCAAGTTTGAGCGCCAGTCCTACTCGTCTCCAATCTTCTGGATCTCGAAAAGACCCGCTTGAGTTCCGATGTCTTCTTCTCTGATCTCATCAGTCCTGTAGACAATAGTAGCGCCGGTAGCTCTTGCGATGCGGTTGTTGTCTGTCTTCTTGACACGTCTTACACACGAGATGTCGGCCTTTACTAAGAAATGTTGCGCCAAATCCGAGACTCCCTTTTCGGTGACGACTAAATCGGGTTTGAATTGAATAATATCCGAACACATCCTCTGAATGAACTCCTCTTCGATCTGCAGTAGACGTGAAAAGTCGTTCTCTTTCGTGATCTCTATATCAGTCTTCCGAACAAATTATATATAAATTATTTGATTAATAGCCGACTCATTGAGAAAGGGATCAATAGTAGCCATACCTGACTCTCGCCCTTCTTGTACTCCAAACCGCAATCGAGTAATAAAATTCGAGGATTTTCTATACGTCTGAAAGAAACACAATATTTTAGTACCGAATGATCAGATTCTGATACCAAACCTCTTCATCTTGGCGTGGGTCACATCTTTGTTGAGCATAATGCCGTCCAGAACCCGGGACTCCTCTACTGTACCCCCGGGCACTTTCTCCACTTTAGCGTACTTTTTAATATCGATTTCTTTTCTTCCGTTCTCTTCAATCAGAACTGTTTTGACGGCTTTGAGCGCCAGATCACAGGCAAAGTCACCCCTAATGGCACAGACATTAGGTTTGGTTTCATTAGATTCATAAACGAATACGAAATACACAAAAATGATTACAATTTTCCGAGAATTTTGGTTCCGATGCAGCTCTTGATTATACCGATCAACTCATTGTCGTTATTGACGTCAACCGGAAGCGCAATGTCTCTCAAGATGTTTAACATGTCTTCCAATGCCTGACGATATGCGCCTATGATTACCGTCGGGTGAATGCTCTGCTCCAGGAATGGTTGCGCCACTGATAGCAGCTCTCCGGCCAGTATTATAACAGAAGTGGTTCCGTCGCCGACCTCTTCGTCTTGTGTTCGACTGATCTCGATCATAGTCTTGGCCGCCGGATGTTTAACTGTGATCTCACGCAGAATAGCGTTTCCGTCGTTTGTCATAACAATACTGCCCATCGGATTCATTAACATCTTTGGGGTTAGGAATCAATTCATACTTAAGTACAATATATCGTAACTATTGGTCGAAAAGGTTGTCCTCATTCGCACTCTAAGTATTACTTTAATCTTAGCCCACGTGCACCCAATCTTAACCCATTTGGGTTGGCATCAAAAGAGGACAGACTTTTCGTATTTGTCAGTATAGATGGGTTTGGACTCAATTGAAGTCAATTGTTAGTCAATTGCAGAACAACTCAAACAATGCAAGTATTGGTTAAATAACTCCTTATATGGTATTGAAAGCACGAGAACTGAGTTCTGGTTTCCTTAATTGAAGGAAAGGACAGGCAGTCATGTGATCCTTACCTTAAGCATAGCTCTGGGGCCCAAACAGGTGCGGATGACATCTGCGATGGTTTTGGCGGCCCTTATGTTCTCTAACTGTACTTTTCGGCCGAATTCGCGGCGAGTGTTCTGACCTGTCGTTCCGTTCAGTTATTTCATTAGTTATTAGCAAAGGGTTAGCCTCTCAGCAATCAATACTCACTCAGCACCAGGATCTGAGGCGCTCCACCCATTCCGAACATTGTTAACGATTTAGTTAATTGTTTTGTGGATTAAATCCAAACTAAATAATCAATTGATAGTAGAGTTAAGGTTTGGTTGAAATGCAATACAAAGGCGTTTGAGTGAAACGAAAGCACACTTTGCTCTCCAATGCAGACAATGTGCACACAATGTGCAGACAATGTGCACACATTCCGATAGAGTTCGCTATGGTTTGCACCAATTGATTGAGCGCTTGACTGCAATGCATTCAGATTTGTCTGAATCCTAGTAACCGAGAGAAGTACAGAATCGCATAGAATCTGATTTTGATATTCTGTAAGAATATAATAAAATAGAGTTTTTATGTGAAACCACGAATTGTTTGATAGACTCTAAAACGACAGCACATATAGCACTATAACTATAACATAAAACTAATTAAGAAAATATTCATTTAAAATGTGAACTAAACTGAAGGCACAAATCATGTCTACTGTAGTTACGCCGAATCAGAATTAATTATGAAAATGCAATCGTTTTAATAATATTGTAACTTAAGGGTCAATGTGTTTGAACTGGTCTTACATTAATAATTCATAACCTCTTTATTAAGACTCGCATATAAATGGATTATCTGCTATGGATTTAGGTATTGTTCCTCTTATTTAATGTATGCATAATATTCTTATAATTCAATTCTAATCTCCTGTATATCACATTCGTTATTGAGTTTTGGCAGCAAATAATGCTTCGCTATATTCGATAGAATATTCTTTACTTTAAGTTATATTTTTACTCAAAACTTCTTAATAAATAAATAATTAGATTTTGTTTTCCTCTAATTATTCAGAATTACATCAATTATAGCCAATTATGCGAACATATTCTCAGTTATATTTAAATTAGTATAGAGTTTATACAGTATTTGTTCCTCAAGAGCCAACTTTAGTCCAAAATCTTAGACTAACTGTCATTATAATTGATTCGACAATATTTATAAAATATATTTATTATTCATTTAAAAATATTTGGCAAAGCGTTCAAAATCTTTATCTATAATTGAATTGAGTTTTTAATTATTTATAAGTCTTTTAACTAAATTGAAAATCCTTCTAATCTAAAAGAAATAATAGCAAGATCCAATGAACCAATGTGAATATCAGACCATATTTTTAATGGTGTTTAATGGTTTAATGGTTTTTAAAGGATTATATTTTTGATATTAGATATTGCGGCTAATATTTTTCAATTATTCCAGGTACTTTGTAAGGGTAACTAACTCATTGGTCCAGGGGCTAATTTTTAAAAATATATACAGGTATAATTTAAATTCACTCCAATTTGAGTGATTTTAAAATTTTTCGACTTTTAAGCCAGCTACTATCTCATTGAGAACATGATGAGCAGGGTGGGCAAAAACTTGAAATTGTTCTCATCTTTCTCTTGCATAATCTATATGCAGGTATAGATCCTTGACATTAAATTAATAAGACAAAGTGATTCCAGATTTATCCTAGTGCACATAGGCGCCAACTTTATAGCAGGAGCACTTTGGCACTGCAGCAGTGTCAATTTGATACACACAATCTGTAGACATATTAATACCTGAGTTGAAAATTATGATTTTTTTTATAAAGATTGCTAATTTGGCCAGTTTGATCCCTGTGCATTATTACATAGGTTCTAATTCTATATCACTTTGATTGATACTACAGAAATTGGTGATCTATAATACTGTCAACCTTGTTTTTTAAAATCAAGCAATTTGTTTATGTCATGACTTATGAGCTTTTTATTTAACAGATGTTACGGATCATTCGAATGGGTATCACAAGGCCAGTACGACATCATACACTTCTAGTGCAAATGCTTTCACATCCCGGAGCTCTCAATTGGTTCAATACATTGAGAGAACGAACTCATCTTCGAGCCAACAACGACGACATCCGTCCAGAGAGGATAGCATTTGCAGTACAAGTAATTCAAAATTTTAAAATCAATTAGTTTTGTGAACAGATGAGGCATTTCGTCCACAAAATCAAAAGTCAATGTCATTCTACTCATAACATATTGCATAGGATAACAATGAATAGCATCCATCAAGTTTTACTCATTTGATTCCAGATCCGTTCGGCTCGTTGTTAGCAATATGTGCACCCGTACCCAACCCTTTGGTTCAATATGGGTTTGTGTTGTACAGGTGCCAATGGGTCCAGTCTCCTATTTCGGTGACTTGTTTGTGTGGGAAATACACCTTATAGTTGAGGTTCGCATACGTCAGGCGTATAATCGAGAATAATGTATGCAATGAATGAATGATTTGTTAAAGAATGTCATCTAAAATATGATAACTGTTCCTAACAATGAAATATTTAGTTTAAACTTTCTTGTTTGTTTCGATGCATAAAAGGCTAAAGTAATCATGGTACAAATTAGAACTGAAATATTTCATTGATTTAAACAAACTCATATACAAGTGACGGGTATTAATAAGCTAATAAGCAACATACATTCTCTCGATTATACCTCTGACATACTGTACTGTACTGTAGTGTCCATACTATGAATTCTAATGAAAGAAAATGCATTATATATTGGATATTACAGTAGAACTCAGAAACAGAATAAATACCATATGAATGCATACGAACAGTATATGCAGAATAATATGACACAGAACACATTCAATGAGTTCAATAAGGATTCGGTTCAAATCCAATATTATTAACCCTTTTAGCGGTTACTCTATTACTGTTACAGTAGTCTACAGTAGAAATGCTTATTACTCTGATTTATGATCAGTTGAGCCAATATTGGTTTTGATTAGATTTCTCAATCAATGTATAGGTTCGCCAAACTCTACTCCAACCAAGAAATTGAAGAAAATTCAGACAATATGGACAACGATTAAGCGATTTTCTCCGGTTCACAGACTCAAGAGTTCTTGCAATAAAAGAAAATTATTAGAAAAAAGCGAACGTTTATATGCAAGTCATCCGGATATAAGTTGTAGCAATCTAGCTGTCCTGACACAGTTAGTCAATAAGAGGAGTCAGGACGACACGGATGCACTCACTATAGCAAAGAGTGTCCGAAAGAAGCACTCGAATGGCTCAAAGTTTTTGGTTGAAAATCCAGATATTATTCGTTCATTCGATGGTTCGAATCAATGCAAGACTAACCATAAGAATCCGGATTCAATAGAAGTCGATAATGTGAGTCAATTACAGTGAAATCTGAATTCGACCGATGCATGCAATCATTGAAAATCAATGCTAACCAAAGGCAGTATCTTAGGTGGGGTGCAGTTATGTCTCTTTACGTGAGTGTGCAAATAGCCTGTGCATAGTCTATACCAGAGCCAGAAAAATGATTGAAATTAAAGTTGAATAAAATCTTTCAGTTCATGAGTTCAGGTGAAAAGTTCTGAATAAAAGTTGAGAACAAATCACGAAAAACGATATGATTTTTGCATTCATTTCAACTTGAATTCAATTTTGTACTATTAGTTCTTTCAATAAATCATTACTATTTTCACCTGTCTCACTCTGCATTTATCATCATGTTATATTTACTGAACCCGAACACATTGCTATAATGCTCTCTCAAAATGAAATCCGATTTCAGAAATTTCTAGCTCTGGTCTATACAGACAGTGAAATCTTATCAGTATCATAATAGCTCGGAATCGACATACAGACACGGTAGAGGTAGTGCAGTGGATAAGCAGACAGTATTACTGAGTGCAGTACAGCACTAAGCAGTGCTCTCTTATTATGTTTGAGAGATTGACAGTCAGTAGTAGTGCCCTCTACGGGACCTTGCACTAGTTTGTCAAATAAATTAATTATTGTTTTGTTATACATAATAAATAAAATTATGATAAAAACATTTTCATAGTAACAACAGGGTCAACAAATGTGTTCCAACATACTAAAGTAGAGGACAAAAGTTTAAGTTTGAAGAATATCTTGGTTTTTTGAGCTGATAAATGCCAGAAATAATTCAATTCAGGTCAAATTATTGTCTTGATTACTTTATGATTAAGATTATCAGAAAAAATTTGAACTTTAATTGTCTAATCACCCAGGAATCAGATTTATCAGATAATTAAATTTTTTGTGAGGACAAAAGTTTAGGTTCGGTGTACAAATTCGACTTTAAAATTGGTTTAAACTCAAATTTTCGAATCAAATTGTTCAAGTGACCAAATAATGATTTGTTTAAGACAATTTTATCACAAAAATTATCCTGGAAAATTTAATTTAGAGCTAAAACTGGCCAAAACCGGGTACCGTCGGGGAAGCAATACCAGGCCTGTAGCGGTCACAAAATTCAGAAATTTTTATGCTATTGCGTCAGTGTATACTAATAATTTGACCTGAATTGAATTATTTCTGGCATTTATCAGTAGGCTTGCCAGGTCTCAAGGATTCACCTTGATTCTCAAGGAATAGAGGTTCTACTCAAGGCGATATGCTAGAGTATTTCCCTGAGTACAAACCTCAAGGAAAAAATTTGGAAATATTTTTGAATTGAAAATATAGTTTTCCGGACTCTCCCTGGCCTATCCTGTTTTTATGAAGCATTTTCTTCAAGCCTTCCATTTCCATCTTCTTTCGTGAAGGGAAAAATTAATAACTAACAATATACTCCTTTTCCTACGGAAGCGGAACTAATAAAAATTTGACTATTCAATAAAAAAACATTTCTCAAGGAAAGCTCAAGGAATTTTTTGGAAAAATTCGATAAATATCAAGGAATGAGGATTTGAGAGATGGCAAGCCTATTTATCAGATCAAAAAACCAAGATATTCTTCAAACTTAAACTTTTGTCCTCCACTGTATACTGTAAGTGCCCTGCACAACATTATTGTTCTAACTAGTACATCTTCCAATTGTTTCAACTGAATTATCACAGATGCAAATTATATACCTTATAATAAACCAAAATAATTGCCAAACAATTAGTTCTTAAACACTATAATTCAATTCACATGACTTAAGTAAGTATTGATTATTAAATAAAATATATATTTTAGACTTGAATTGAGTATAGATTCGAATAAGAAGTATAAAAAAGAAAAACAAAAGCTATAAAACAAAACCATAAAAACAAACGAAATATTCTTCAATTCAACTCCGAATGAATCCGTGCTTTCATTACCGGAATTCAATTTGTATTCTGTATTAATATTTTTTAATTTATTTATTGATCTCAAGTACTCGATGTGATTCCGTTGATAAAGCTCTGACTGGAACATATTGTCATACCTGGAAAAGAGGTTAATAAAAAAATAATAAATTAGCATGCTCAGAATAGCTTTATTTTATAGGATTGCCAATGATTTAAAATGTGATATCTCTATACAGAATGACTTGTAATGACAAGTAAATGAGTTCATAGACAGTTATAAACAATAATCAGAATAATTAATATTCTGATCAATGAATGCATATTTGTGTCTAATTCTGAAGAAGAATATTATAATGAAGTCCTATTTTGAAATAAAGGCCAAAATTTTATTTAACGTTAATTTCTTTTTATATAAAAAGATTGAAAACTAATTTGGAGTTATTTTTTGCAGAAATAATAACTTTAAATAAAACTTCATTTATTTACAAGAATTTTTGTTCATTTAAAACTTCAAGGTATTAATTAATGTATTTAATGAGGACTGTATTGAACACAAAAATACAGTCATATTATTGTATAACAGCTTTTTCGTATGGAATGCAAACTTGAATTTCAGATACAATTTCAAAATTAGAGTTAAGTAAAAGCAGAAAAATTATTGAATTTTCTTCAGTAATATTTGATACTCCTTTGGACCTATACTTTCGGTGATATAAGGATCCGGTTCAATACCATCGTTACTGTGCAGAACAATGTCGTAATCACTGGTCGACTGTAGAAATCTGACCAAAACCAGGAATAAGTCAGCGATCGCTAACTTTTCACCCAAACAGACACGTCGTCCGACACCAAAGGGTATGAAAGCTGACGGACGGGTTGTTATGTACTTTCCGTTCTCTAAAAATCTCTCCGGAATGAACTGATCCGGGTTCGACCAATTTTTTGAGTCAATCAAAATGCAACCATGGTAAACCATAACTCCCATGCCTTCAGGTATGGTATAATCGCCTGAAAATAATTGAAATATAATTAAAATTATTTAAAAATAAGTCATTTATTATTATTTTATACCTATTTTACTCGTGACCATCGCTTTATGGGGAACACCAGCGGGTCCAACATTCCTATATCTAAGTGTCTCTGATATGACAGCCATAACATAATGGCATCGACTCCTGTCCTCATGGGTTGCAATTCTGTCTCCAATTTCTG
>JAQIWA010001353.1:0-18985 GCA_034693305.1 Eueremaeus valkanovi | reverse complement strand
TGATGAGTTCAATACATAGTGTTCACACTTTTCATTGTCGAACAAGTGCTCAACTGTTTGTAAACTCGTAACGGATTCTGCTATTAGTCTCACTTTTAGACCTTTTAGAAATACAAAAGTTGGGAGCCTTAGATTATAACTACAGTCAGTTTGTACTTTGCAATCATAGCTTAGTTTATAGACACGTCAATTGGACTCATGAGTTGATGTCAACTTATGTGTACAACAATTTTACGCGGCCTAATCGGAGCTATGAATTTCATACCTTGACTCAAACATTTGCAGTATTTTTTTGCGCCAAATTCAACAGTGGGGGGATTCGTTCGCATTTAACAGTACTATGAATGAGTCAATTCTATCCGCTTTATTGATGTTCATTGGAATACATACTAAACGCTTACACGAATAATATGACTAGAAATTGATGGCAGAGATTGTCAAATAATTTGGTTCAGTTTTACATTCATTATATACAGTGACGAGCAAAATAACCAAGTACCTCTCCCTTAACTACGTAATTGGCGCTAAACCCCATAATTTACCGCATTGTATAGCACAGCAAATACACAGCTATAATGTTTGAGTAATAGTTGGCGAATCACCTCTAGCTCATCGCTGATTATGACAAACAATTGACTATTTATTACGGCTTCTTTGGAGAAGGTTTCCTGGCTTATTTCTATTCACCATGAATTACAACTCTGCTTATTAATCCTTATTGGTCCTTTGTAGTATATATCTGATCTCCATCTATACTGACTCATTGGATATGTATTTCATTCGGAATAAAATTATAATTTTCTAACAAATTCTAATGAATACCAAAAAAAAATCTTTTGTTTAAAAATTGAAAAGTATTGCAGAGTTTTGGGCTTTCATTAGATTTTAAGCATTTGCTGGAATTAGACACAAATATACAAAATGTATATAAGATTTGACACAATTTGAATGATTTAATGTCAGATCAAACTAGGTATGTGCAAGCTCGATAATGTCAGCGATGAATTTTGGTCATTGGATCAAGTTAATTTCATTTGGAAAATTAAAATAATATTAATAATAATCAATGAGCCAGAGCCAAGAATCTGTTTCCTACCAGTACTCCTTCACAGTATGGGGTTTGCTATAGACGTTGTCCCCCAAATAGATTGTAATATAACATATGATAAAATATATGAAAATATTTATATTTTTATTGGAAAATAATTGAAATCCAATATTAAATAATACAATTGTATAAATGAAGGAAAATAAGTGGAATTAAAACAAATATTCTAATAAGTAAAAAGTAATTTTTCAATGTTTTCTTCTTTGAGACTGGTTCTTTTGTCACTTAGCAAAGAATTGTATTTAGAAAATGAAGATTCTACGGCAACAGAACTAAGGGGTGCAAAGGCGAAATTGGGAACTGTATTTTCAGCAAATTCTTTAAGTCAGGATTTTTCTTCAAACTGTTTTTGAATTTTTCTAAGGCATATCCGGTTAGTTTATCTTTCACTTTTTTTTTATAATTTCAAAATATTCATTGATAGAGAGGTTTTCCGATTCAAGTGTTTTAATATTCACTGTTAATATTTGAGTCTTTCAAAGCATTCAGTTCATTTTTCACCGAATCCTTTGTTATTAATTTTTGCAATTCAAGAACTGTCTTATTATTTTTATTATCAAGATTATTAATCATCCCTTTGAACAAACTTACTGTTAGTATTACTTAACTGAATGTTGAATAAGAGAGGAATAAATTGGTATAAATCGAGTCTATTATATAAATACAAGTTTTATAGAACCGAATGAATAATGTTTTCACTCAATATGGCAGTCAATACCGATTCTCACAAATCTTGTTATTCCTATTCCTATTATATAAGTTATTTCAACGGCTTATCGCACATAATTAGCGCGAGGCTGATGCAAGTCGAGCCCAGGGATCATATTTTCTTCCGAGTGAAAAAGTCTAACAAAAAAAACATTTATTCTTCTGAATAATGAATAAGAATTTGGCTAATAATCCGAATCATTTGCTTTTTCACAAAGATTTCTATTTTTAGGTTTGAAATGAATTGAAAACAATTTTCCGAATAATAGTCAGCTTTTAATGTTTCGAAACATAAAATTCATTTCAAAATCCGATTACAAACTGAATTGAATTCAAAAAATAAAATTAAAAACAATTTTTTTTATTAATACACATTTTGTTTGAAAATAATGGAAAAAATTAAAATTAAAAATATATATTAAAAACAAAAATAATTGAAAACAAGAGTCTCTAGAATGACATTGTTGTAAGAGCTGCCCATTTATTAGAATCTTATGAAATATCGGTTTCAGTACTCACTGTTAATCTCATTATTAGTCGAATAATTAATATTAAGTTTCATTTGATTTATACAATTATTGTCACAAATAATAAATTGTTTGAAATTAAATATTGGCTAACATTTACATACATTTAATGCTTTTTCTGTTCTTTTATATTGAATTTGAATCCAATTTTATTTATACAATAAATCGTTTCTCAATTAAATACTCCAATCGTTTGGCACAAAAAGCGCTCAATAATTAAGACTAGAATTATATGATTATCCGATTATATCATATTATTATTTGAAATATTGAACTAAATATTACTAAAAATGTAAATATAGATAAAAATGGTTGAAATCTCTTCTGTGTTAATCTCGTTTAGCACCCGATCATCATATTGTAAGACACCATCCGTTTTGAACAATAAATTCGATACGAATTTTGATAAATATTTCGAATCTTTTATATTAATATCAATTTTCTGTACGAAAACCAATTGTCTGTTTCATTCACTTCTATGTCGTTTCACATACTTTTAAATGTTTTTTCGTTTATTTTTTGTGAGCTATTTGTGGTTAACACCCATTAAGTTAATTATTATAACAATCAATAGTTTTGGACGGAATTCAAAGTTGATTTAGAGTTAGAATAAGTCGATTAGAGCTCGAAATAATAGTTTAGAGAATTTAGTGTTTCTTTTGATTGATGTTATTGTTAGTAATCGCCTGTTTATAGCTATATCTGAACGAAATTATTAGCAATTATTAGTGAAATTATTATTTTTTAAATTTAAAGAAAATTTTAATTACGTTAAGAGCTGTTTGTTTGGCACAAATTACATAAATTATTGAGATTTATGTGGAGACGGAGTTCAGACACAATAAGAATTAATATAAATATATTTTGAATCTAAACTGAATTAATAAAAATATTAATAGAATTATAAATAATGAAAAGAGGACTGCAATCGTGCAAAGGGTGAACGGGTGTGCAATCAGGCATATAATTATAGACCGGTAACTATTTACATATATTCTAGTTCTTAATACATATTTTATTCATAAGAACCTAACCATAAATCACAATTATATATAAATATTTCAAATTTATTTCAGATAAGATTTTACTCAATCAGAGACTTAAAAATGAATTCGAAATAATTTTTTGCAAAAAACATAAATAGAAAGCAGAGATAAAAATAAATGAAAGCTTTAAATGAGAAATATATTAATTAATGCATTAAAGGCTACTTTATGTGCATTTAAGTGCATAACTAATTGATCGAAAGCCACTTTAGTTGAAAACTCATAATTTATAAAAAAAATTTATATATTATTAAAAAATTAATCCATTTTTCAGAGACGGAAATAATTATAAATAAATAAAATCATAAAAATTATAGTAAAAGATAAGAAATCATTAATTTATGAGAAATATTAATAAAGAAATAAAAAGCAAACAATAAATGGGTGCTTAAGATAGTCTTCAATTGCTTTCTATATATAAAACCAGAGATGCGGAAGGTTTGCATCAAAATTGATGATAAGTTTGCCAAATGTTGCCTATACTAACTCGTAAGCCATACTCTTCCACATCTCTGCTATAATTATTGATTAACTTCTGATAGGAAGTGTAAATTTGGTAGAAATATCGGCAAACCTTAGATAATAATAATTTTGGGCAAAAAATATTATAATTTAAATATAAAACAAACAAAAAATTAAGTCAAAATTTTTGATTCACTCAAAGCTTTATTCGTTTCATTCATTTTTATAGCAAATCATTTTTAAAAAAGCAATTTATGTTTTCATTAAAATTCTGGACTTTATCACAAAATAAGGAAAAAATCGATTAATATATACAAAGAAATTAATAAATAATTTATATTATAATTTGTAAAATGATTTAATCACTAAAAAAGAGTTAACATAAAAAATATTTACGTTTCAAAAATGATTGGATTTTTCCTGATCTCCAGAAAACAAATTCTTATTAAAATCTATGAATTTTTGTTTGACATTTCATTTATAGATTAAGAGGTAATCAAAAATTCATTAACTAATCATTTGTTGGCCTTCAGTATTGATAGCAATAATGCTATAATCGCTTACAATAAGTACAATACAACTAATTCAGTGTAAATTCGATTCATTACAAAATAATATTAAATAAAAACTGTTTTTCAAATTAAGAAATGACTCAAAATATATACTGTATATAAAAAAAACGATTAAAAGGCACGCAATATATAACTAACACTAAAAAAGCTAAAGAGTATATGAGTTAACATAAATAAGACTCTAATCATTGGAATTAATAAAAACAAAATTATATAAACTTTTCTATTCTTTTTGTGAATGCATTTATGGAAAAAAAATTTCTCAAAAAAATTCTATTTTTATGTAATTTGTGCTAAATTTGCGACAAATTTATTACATTTATAGTAAAAATAATTCCGAATAAAAGAAAACTGAATTTCGATTCATTACCTATCAGTTGAATAACTTTTTTTGACGGGTATTATAATTGGAGTATCGGTCGACTCATCACCGGTTTCCTCACCGATAGCCACAGATAGCAGAGGCGGACTGGACGAGGAGGTCATGACTTGAGTCGCGTTAAGAATAGTATTAATTTGTGATAATTTCCATTTGAGTGCCGTTACATAAATCCGATATCGCTTTAACTGTTGGAATGAAAGCTCAGTTTTAGAATCGATTCGACAACAGAATAGACAACAGATTTGATTCATATGAATGCCAGACCTCGTGCTGTAAATAACTTTCTTTCTCCGCCGACTCATTCATTTGTCTGCGCGAAGACTTCTTTGGGAGGCCTTTAGATAAGTGTTGGTCGAGTTGTGTCTGCATTCGTTCGACTCTTCTCTCGTGATCTTTGAGTTGTTCGCGCTTTCGGACAAACGATGAGATTATTATAAAATCAATAATTCATTGACAAAAATGTATTGAATACCAGATTATATTTGGTGTGACTGACGGGCAATAGAGGTCTTTGGAATTTTTTGATGCCGGAGCCGACAGCTTCTGGCAATGGAGGAGAGGAAAGACTAGCGGCCACTGTGTTTATGGTGTCGATCCAAGTCTGCAATTCTCTCGAATCACTAAACAATTGATATTTCAAACAAATCATAAGAATTCAAATCAATTCTCAATATTCGTATGCTTTGGCGCAGACCTGGTTTGGAAGAGGTATTCCGCGTGATCTGCAGTAATGAGTCGAAACACAAATTGCTTTTTCGTATAATCGCTGGCATTGGAGGCCAAGGCGTGATGTACTCGAATAGAATTGGTTAAGCTCTCGTACAATTGGTTTTTTCTGAAGCCCTGTTCGTCTTTATGCAGGTATAGGATCAGGTCTCTGAGCGTCGCGTAGAACATCTTCCAACCCCTCTTCCCCATCGGTGCTGTCATTGCAATGGAATCGGTTTTAATGTAAATATAATTGAATTATGGATTCAAACAAAAGCTTACTTTTCTTGCCGTTCGACTCATAGCACGACTTTCGCATAACATAACCCTTTTTAAACTCAGTCGCACAGTTAGGATTCGGTACCTCTAGAAATGGGTTGTGACCTATAATACTAATTTGTTGATTCAAGTCAGTCGCCAACAATTCGGTGGCATTTCGTTCTAAGGCTTGGCTTTCGTTGCTTTCGTCACTAAATCATAAAAAAAAGTAAAAATAAATAAAAACAAAAAATATTAAAACAAAACAAAAATAATTACGAATTCCATTCGAGCGGCGATTCTTTGATCGCCTGATAGAGCAGTCGGAGGACATCGCGGGGAAAGTCTATGCCGTCGTTCATTTCGGACAAGTTCTGTATGAACTCATTGCACGTCATTTTGCGACCGATATTCTGAGCGATCGAATGGACAACATATGAGATAATAAACAATAAGTTATTTTCAAAACACTATTATATGTCATACCTCTCCGTGAAGATCGGAGTTGAGTAGCATCAGTGCACAGGTAAGTGTGTGAACGGCATCGTTCGATCTGAACGGTCCGTTCGGATTGGAATCATTGAATCGTTTGGAGAAGTGAACCAAAACCCGTTCCCTCTCTTGGGTTTCGCCGATCAGACAAAATCGGGTCAAAAACTTTCTGAGAGCTAAGTCCAGAGTATCTCCGCTGAAGTCGAAGTATTTGAGGTACTCTTCGGCGACGACTCGACTGAACTCATTATTTTTGCTCAGATGTCGCGAAACATCCGTTTTCTTAAAGCCCTCCAAATTGTATAGTCTTTTGGCTAAACGCGAAGCACTGGGAGTGTCGACACTTTTCGGGGGAGAATAATGGCTTTCCGTATCAGAAGAATCTTCGTCTGAGGAACCGTTGCATTGCGTCGACGAGTGCTGTGTCGACACATCATTGCAGTTATTGTCCTTCTTTTGGCTCGTCTTCGGAACTGAGGGCCGATTCGACGCCTTATTATTGACTATATTTTTATTGTCTTTCAAATCATTGCTTCCGTTATTAAAATCGTTGACACAATTGAGTTCACTATAATAGACACTAAACTCTTCCGAATTGTTTCTCTTGTATTGCTCTTCGGGTGAAGTCGAAGGAGTGGTCGAGTCGTCGCTCGGAGAAGAAGACAGTGAAAGGGTTTGATTGTTGTGGTTCTTAAACGAAGACTTATTCCTGTTTTGATCCAATGTCTGACACGATATGGAACTAATGAGTGAATAGTTTTCAGACATTGAAGACTCTGTTTGTTCGACAGTATTCAAAGTCAATGTCTTTGTCGGCGAAACGTTTGTCGACGATATGGTTAGGCTTTGGCTGTTCGAGTCGTTCGGCGACGAGTTGTTGGACACGGAGTTCGTCAACAGTTCTTCGGAATCATCGTTGAATCGATGGTCACTATCGGGGCTCGAGTTCACTGTATTCGACCAATTGTTCGATGGCTTTGGAGACAACGGATCCGCAGATTGCCTGTCGTTGAGAAGTGTATTCAATGAATTACTGCAATACTCTTCGGAACAGTTGATGTCGACAACCGTCACATTGTTTGTGGTCAGCAGTTGTTCATCACTTTTGCTGAAGCGAACCAAAGGCAAAGACATGTGTCGTTTGGCCACAAACTCATTGATGGCATCGTTTCTGTCGTTATTGTATTGGTTTTGGTTCTTATGGTTAACACTCTTCTGATTCAACCCATTGTTAGTTTGGGTTTCCTTGTGTTCAAACCCACTGTTCACACCATTCAGACCCTTCTGCTCGCCGTTCATACCATTAATGCCGTTGCTGTTGAGGACACAGGCATTGGGAGTGGGATTGGGCGGTGAGTTGGGCTCAGAGTTGCACTGTTTGCTGGTTCGCACGGATCGTAGATTCGGGGCTGACTTGAGCTTCAGGTTCTTCTTCGACATGTCCTGTGACTTAGTGGGGGTCAGGTTGATCATCACGTCCCCGTTCATCATGTACCAGTCCTGCCCGTGACCACCCGTCCCGTTCTGGCGCCCGCACTCTGAAGACATCTCTGACATTGGGAACAGACCAACGATACAGACGTAGAAGAGTTCACATAATATTAGAGATAATTATTATAAATATTTTCGTTTTATTTGTCATTCATTTGTCTGAAGACTCACTCAATAGAGTCACACATATAGAGAGGGAGAGAGAGAGAGACTGACTGTGAGACTGACTGAGAGACTGAGAGAATGGGTCTCACAATAAGTATTCACTGTTTGTTTCGCTTTCATTTCAAACAAGACCTGCAAAACAAGATTGGGTTTCAGTATAACTGACAATCAGTTCACACTCTTCTGTGACTATTGAATTGAATGTATGATTGCGTGACTAAAGCACATAATATACACAATATTGTAATGCATTCGTAATTTTCATATTTTAATTCTGACAATAAATTCGAGTCAAATGATTCCGTTGTGATATTTGCAGATCATATGCACTCTTTATAGCGAAGATATACTGTATCTGGAAATTCAATTACGTATATGCAGTCGAAAGGGAAGAGTTTTGAATATAACTTATATAAAGCTCAATATTATGCATACAGCGAGACTGGAAGGACAGGTAGATTCTGAGACCACTTTCTTACACTGAATACGGGATAATAGAGTCACGTTTGGGGTTAGGAATGAGTCATTAGAACTATACTGAAACAAATCCTAACCTAAAGCCCAAACGAATTGTTTTATAAGAATATGAGCTTAGGCTGAGTCGCGAATTAATGTGAAGGCTATTGTAATACAGTATACAGTAGTGTGAGATATGATTGAATGATTGAGTTCTTATTAATTGTCGCTAAGCTATGAAGAATAAAGTGCTGACAAAAATTATATTTGAAGAATGTGTCCACAAATTGATTTATAATCAGACAAACTGACTCTGTTTAGTATTACGTGGATAACTCTTTATTCTTCAATACAGGGGACAGAAGTTTTTGGGACTTCTAATACAAACTCGCATTTGTTAGCAGCCATTCAATTGAATTGAATTGAATTTGTGTTTCTGTTCAGACACTTATTTTGGTGTTAACACTGTTGGGTCGTATGAAGAAAGAGCACATCGACTATAGAATTACATACAGTATAACCAAATAGAGAAAGGAGTATAAAATAACGAATAAAATATTTAGAAAATCAATATCTCTTCGTATAAATAGATAGAATTTTTTTTTAAAACTTATCAAAAATAATTCAGTAAAAAATCTTTGAAAGACTTTATGTCAGAACAAATGGTATTAATTTTCAATCACTTAAGTTATGGTTTTGTTTTTGTTTCTAATGAATGAAAGTTTAGTTTCTTTTTGTGCATATATTCTGTATTTAAAGAAAATGTTCGTTTGATTTGATTAATTAGGTTTTATAAGCGATACTAATCTTTACGAATATAGCCATAAATTGTTGTGAACACCCATGGCTTAGAGTTGAATGACATGGTTTCTATTTTCAATTTAGAAATATTTTTACATCATTTTTATGATTCACACATAAAAAAGTGCTCCAAATCTCTAAATGAAGTTCAGAACCAGTTTTCTCTGTTTGTTCTCAGTTTGAAGTTTCAAAGAATTTCTGATTTTTTGTTATGAATTGTATTGAAGTCTATCTACAGTATACTTATAGCGAGTATTATATGATAGGATAGGATAAAGACAATTATAATTGTTATATAACCTCTACTATTCATCAAAACATATTACATGAGTCATCGCTTTTTTCCCTTTGATTTTCGACAGGTTTTCCAATAAGTTTTTAAACCATTTTTCAAACAAACAGATCAATCAATTCTCTATACATGTGTACTAAGAGATACTCTTATCATCACTCCAATTGTTTTCTGCTATTTGTTTGTGTGAAAAGTTATAAAAACACATAATTTAATCAATAAATAAAGCAATTTAGCGGAGATTACTTTCATATAGCTATCACCGATCAGTCTGTTATTATTAGAGCGAAATTAATTTCTAATAATTAATTTTTTGCGCACAAACCCTAAAATCCTATCTACGATATAATAACCTTCATATCCAATAACTTCTGGCCTATTATTAATAATATATAATTATTTTATAAAGATTTATATGAATGTTAAGTCAACTGAAATAAATAATACTTATATTGTATATAAAAAATATATAATAATTCAAATCATTTTTTCGGTCGTGTATTAACACATTGTTTTAGATTATTCTGTGAACTGGTTGTTGAGTTGAATAAAACAAAATCATATAAAGAATAAATTGGTCTTCAGTACAGAGTAGAGCACAAGAGCACAGACAGAATCAAAATTAATAATAGCCTACAATATGTGTGCAATAAATGATTACATTTTCGTTAATATTCGTATTACAGCTAACGATATAAAAGCGTTGATATTATTTGACAGTTCGGTCGATCCTTTTGATATAGAGGGTCGTCACTCCTTGATCAAACACTATTTGATCAAGAATAACATTACAGTACAGCGAGTCGTGAAGCAACATATTTAGAGACATTATTATTATATTTTTTTCTAATAAATATTTTTTTGTTAAGTTCTTTTGATGAATGTCACAATTGTTTCATTTGATCTAGCAAAACAGTGAGTTCTTACAATCTAATTGAAGTGGTATATACCAGCTAAAGAATTGATCAAGTTTACAAAAATGTACAAATACTATAACTTATAACTTATTAATACAATTACAAGCCTTTGGTGCCATTTCTATATTTTTAACTCAAGCTTCCAATACTGAGACCTCCTTAGGCTAGAGGACGTTGGTCACCTAAGTTTTATGTGGTTAATCGATTGACACGACTAGAAATGTGTTACAAGTTTTATGCCTTAAATACTGAGCAGTTATTTCTATAACTATTAATAATTCAATCAATTTAATCGATTGAATTGCAATTAACGTCAACTTAAATAAAAGTGGTATTAAATCGACACTAAATAAAGGTTATCATTGAAGACAATCTCTCATAAATAAAATATCAATTATTATAATCTGTATTTGATTTACAGTTAAGTTAATTGTATTTTATTATAACCTATGATCTGAGAGACAAATTAAACACTTAATCATTTTTAAGAATTATATTTCTCATTATATTCAATGGCCTGATGTTAAGGGTTTATGTGCAAGATCACATCCAGCACTGATAGGAATAAAGAGCATTTTCTATATATATATTGCTTTTATAATAAAATAATACAGTATTAGAGAATAACTTGATTAAAAACTTGATACTGGTTATTATAAATTGGAACAGTTCAGATTTGATCTGTTGCCTCTTTCTTGGTCAGCCCTATCGCTATACGCTGTAAACCACGATATCCTTACGTCTCGATTAAAAATTTTAATTATTTTAATTAAGATGTGATTACATCAACCCTTGGCTTATAATTAATCGAATAATTATATATCTATTTATATCTGATCGGCCACTAACCAAATACATCTGTGCTTGTCTCTTTATCTATATTTATCTTCACCCAGAACACTATAATGTAAACAATGTTTATTTATTCTCACATTTAGTTTCAAATTCATACTAATCTCGTGATTATATAATCATTGGCTCAGAAATTAATTCATTGAATTCAATGCTCAAAAGAATTGTTAATTTGATCGACAAAAATATCATAAATGAATTTCTCATTAATTTGATGTTTTTTTTCTTATAAATAATTAGCAAGCATAATAACATTTAATGATTCCATTTAATTCCTAAACAATTCTTGAAAAGAGTTGGTATTAATAGCAGAGAAAAAATACAGAATTAAATATCCATTATATGAGTGCCTGTTCTTAAAGGGGTTCTTAAAATAACTGATTGAAGCGTTAGAATTGAGATGTTATGTTATGTTTCACTAAAAGCTTATATTTGTTTTGCTTATAATTAATTTCAGAGGTGGACAGAAGGGGTGGACAGGAGGGGCACAATTGCATGAAATTCCAACTGAATTTTGATCTACGACTCTTCCTGCAATTTTGCTGGAGAATAATTTTACCCTGTTGATACGGAGAAATAATTGAGCAAATTTTTGAAGAATTATTAATTTGTATTAAATTTATCTAAATGATCGAAAACAACAGATCTTTAGTTAAAGTTGATCTGAATTTTGTGTTATTATAAATAATTTTAATTCAACCGAATTTCTGATATTTAAATACCCCATAAGAACCCTCTGAATAATTGTGGCCAATTGCTCAATTTATAGCCCTGATTGTGTCCACCTTTGATTTAAGTGTACATATAATGACTTAATTGGAAATTAATATATTAATGACATTATAAACCTATTGGAAAGTTCATTCAATACAATGCTATATATGATAAGAATTGATTTAAAGTCAGTTTCCATGGATAACAAAGTCATAACAATCATAATAAACTATAATATTTTTTATGTATATTTTTTTATCATTTCATGGAAAATATCAATGAAAAACAGAAAACGAAACTCATTTTCCAAACAATTTGAAACAAATAATGGAATAGAGATTTGAGAAATAAATATAAAAAATATATATTTTTCTTAAGTTTTTCGTTTTGGAAATTTGAGTAACTCTTAGGTTTTTTTTATAGTTTTTCTCTCGAACTTTGATTTATATGATCTCTATTTTTCTTTAGCTTTTTCAACAGAATTCTAGTATTTCTTATTCTGGATCTTATTGTCTGTTCAATCAATTTTAAATAAATATTTGTCTGAATGTCTTCGCGTCGGTCGCCGGAGAACAGTAATAATAGGTATGACTCCAGACAGTCATCCAAGTCTCCAAAGGATAGTCCAATCGATAGAGTATTAGAAAGTGGTTCACAACATATCCACAGATCAGGGAGTGATTTGCGATTTCCAATATATGTCGAGTCTATGACTGGAAACACATTCATATTAGATGTGTTTCAGTCCGACTCTGTTCTGCAGATTAAACAGCAATTAGAGGACAGAGAAGGCATTCCTGTGTCTCAACAGCACATCATTTATCAATACGAGGAACTCACTAATGAACAGACGCTCGAGAAGTACGGCATTGGTTTTGGACAGCGGTTGAGATTAGCACTTGATCTCAAAACAGGTCCGATAGCTAAATGTCCGGTCATTTCGGCTAAGAGATCGAGTTTTGAACATAATATAGGCGGAGATGAATTTTCAGAGACCAGACCTATAACTCTAATTCTATTCCAAAACGGAGATCAATTCAAAATAATATCCATCAGTACTAATGACAGGAAAACTACTGATGAGAATCCGTCCAATTATTTTGGAACAAATGAGGAATTAAGTGAAACATTGAATACTGAAAAAGATTATAGCATTGAATCGAGTGATAGAGAGAACAACCAAATGATGGATAATATGTATGAAATAGAAAATCAAATGAATTTACTTTTATTGCAGAAAAATGATAATAAAGTTAATAAAACTGAAGTAAAGCAACGAATAGATAAAAATTATGACTATAAGAGCGGTAATGAAGGGCCGAATGTTTGCAAATTACCTGAATTGGGAACAAAATTCAGTGACTATTCATTAAAAAGTGCGAAAACAGAAAACAAAAGTTTATTTCATTTGCCGCCTATTCATAGTCAGACCAATTCGAGCGGAAATACATTTGAAAATGACTTATTGAATGACTCGGCACCAGTGGAAAGACAATTCAATTTCATTAAAGAAGTTCTGTTGCCATCAAAAGCCACAAAAGATATAGCAGTGAAGAGACGGTTCAGTTTGGCATCAAATGGCAAACTTGTGTTCAATAAAGAAGTCAAGCGATCAGATCAGCTAAAGAAGTGCACAAACAGTTCAATAGCTAAACAAAGACCACTTACGGCACCGATTGTCAGTCGAGTCTATGACATAGATATGAATTTTATAAATAATTCATTGAAAATAGAACCGAGAATTCAAAAGGATTTGCTCGACAAACAAATCAGTGCCAAAACTCTTAACACAATCACTTGTGAACAGAGATTGCCTCCAATTCTAACGGTTAATAATAGCAATAAAATTGTTAAGAAAATCAGATGTTCTTTATGTCTAATAAAACTGGGAATCGCTAATAGATATGATTGCAGGTCAGTTATCAACTTATCAACTAACCAGTCACTTAAATATAAGTTAATCATTCAATTTTAAAATTCAATACAATTCTAATAAAAAAAATTAGATTTAGAAGAACTCAAAATTATTACCAGTAACAATTTTTTAAGGCATTTTATAATATTCTCTAATTTTTTTAGTTTGAATAATGAGTGAAGAATTAATCTATTGATACAAAACCATTTGTATGAATAAAAAATGAGAAAAGAATAAAAATTAATATAAGAATACGATTAGTAGTGAAAAAAATATGAATATAAATACAAATGTAATCCTTGAGTATTTCTAAACTCTTAATGGGCTCTATTAAATGTGAACTGTGTAGGGTAGACGGATTATCATGTAATCGTCTGCGTTCTAAGCTAAGCTCAGCTCAGCAAGGAGGTTAATCTGCTAATTAAAATAACAAAATAGGTACTTATGGATTCTAGCATGCTTATCTCTGCTTATATCTGAAGCAATATTGAATTTTCTAACAAATTAACGAATATTTTCATAAATAACCCAAACTTATAGTCAGTCTTATTAATAATAAACTAGAAATAACTTATTATTATTATAGCTCAATATGTTTGCATCCAATCATTTGCACAGATGGGGTCACATTAAACGATGTGCAGGAGTATAATAATCCATTTCAATTTGTAGCAGTTTTTCTCATAGGAATTGGGTTACTTTAATTTTATTTCATAAACATGGTAACCTTAACAAACTTTGCACTATATTTTAACCTCGCTAATACCCTAGATAGCGTATATTGTATTCTCATGTCTCGAAATCGGCTTACGCCCACTTTCTGCCAGAGAATTATTGAATTGTCATAAAATGTGTCGGCTCAGTGGCTCAGGGGCTCATCGGCGCACTGGCTCAATAAAAAGCAAAAGTAAAAAATAATAGTTTTTAAAATTCAATAGAAATGAGTTACTGATAGAGAATACATAAGCTTTAGAAGTAACCCGACATCTAATTCGCTGAACTAGACATCAATATCGGCTTACTTTTGAAGCTGACTGTAGAACAGATCCTTATTTTGCAGTCCTTTTTGGTTAAGCAGTTCGTATTCATTAATGTTAGGGATGTGCAAGGAGGGGGTATAGACCAAATGCCCCCCCTGAGTTTGAGATTTGGCAAAATACCCCCCCCTGTGGTTTGAGGCTCTGCTAGACCCCCCTCGACTTTTTGCTCGCGACTTATACCGAAAATGGCGCCGAAGGCGCCATTTTTGTTAAAAATGGCCGATTTTTACCGAATTTCGGCTAAATTTAGCTTAAATTCAACTAAATTAAGCTTGCACATCCCTACAAATAAGCATGTGTCTTTTTAAGCTTTTTTCCCCACCCTGCTCTACACTTTTATACAGTATATTATTGTATTGGAACAGTTTTAAGCCCTGAATCATTTGAAATGATATATTTAATAATATAAATATTTACTTAAAAATTTATACCTATTTGTTTTGAAATGACATTTAAGTATAAAAGCCATTTATAAAAATTAATGATCGAATTTTTGGCCAGACATTTTGTTTTGCAACAACCAAGGTTGAATTGCTAAACAAATTGATCAAACCTTAGCATATTTTGCAAAAACATAATTTAATTTCATATTAAAATGAATCGATTTTTATGTAAATATTCTGAACTGTAATATATTTTATGAAACATTAACGAAATTATAATTCATTTTATGATAAAATATGCGATAATAATAAGAATTATATCAAACAATATGATGTGGGTTATGTTAGCTATGTTTTGTATTAGTGGTTTCAACACTATTAAGGGTCAATTTTCTTTATTGGTTTGATTTTAATGTTAAATGAGTTGATATAATTGCATATATTGTCAAATATAATCGATTTGTCTGTTTGTAAATAATGTCTAATTTGTGCGTCGATTATAAAAGAGAGCGAATATTACAGAGTTTTGACGACAATTCTGAAACAGAATTAGTTATCGGAATCTATGAATATTTGGTAAAATTGTTTTAAATAATTAATTAAAAACGTATAAAAAGTTTTTCTAAGTATGGTCTGAATTCAAGCAAGCAACGAACAATGTTAAATCATAATGATTATTTTGGTGCCTTGCTGAATTTTGATTTAACTACTTTAAAAACTTTGTTATTCTAATCATAATTTTTAATCAAAAATATGAAAAATATTTGTTCAGACGGAACGTCTTAACTCAACTACAGTTAGAATTTGCGATCGATTTCTGTATATTTTACCGATTATTGAGAATAAAATATATTCGAAGTAAGCGTTCGTACAATTTGTTTGAATATTCGTTACACGTAATGAATATTTATATTAATTGAGAATTAATTCAACAATTATTTCATTGCAATTAGTTTTTCGATTCGTTTGATCGATAGCAGTGTTGGCGGCACTCGACTGACTAACGGCTCATACACTGGAGCCATGAATTACTTCCATAAAAATGTACTGGCCACTAATCAGTTTTCCACAACAAAGATTGAAATATTTAATAAGCAAAGGCACCCCTTGCACATCATATAATAAAATCAAAAACGTTTTACTCTATATTTCTAAAAACTTTTTATTTAGACAATTGATATATTCGGCGGCCATCTTGTCATGGATGCAGACAGATATGACCTGGTTGATTATTCGTTTGTACAATCGGGCAGATTCTCATCCATACTATATTCGCCTCAAATCAAATCCGAAACAGAAATGATTAGAATTTTACGACTATTTCCGAAAGCGATTTGGATTTTAATATTGATTTCATATCTGATTCTCTGTTCAATCAACTCATTTAAACACAAATTAATTATTAAATTAATAATAGCTTTGGATTATTTGGGAATATTTCTAATGCAGAGTAATATAATATAATGTGTTTTTTGATACATAACTCATAGGATATTCTTTAAAAATAGGTCTAAAACTGCGTTCATATCATTCGCAATACTTATTGACGATTTGGTTCTTCACATCATTAGTATTAATCCATTTGTTCACAAATGACTTCAGAGCGATGTTAGTCCTGACCAAAGAAGAACTCATTCATAGTATCGATGATCTCATGACAAGAGATGTCGACATATTTGTTGTTGAGAGACAATATGCAACCAGATTAATGATAAAGGTAAATTTTAATAGTATCTAGTTAGAATTAAATTTTTTCAACACAAACATTAATATCAATTCTCAACAGTATTTTATAATATTGTATTTGTCTTATAATTGAAAATTGATCAACCAGGAAAACTGGTCGATTACTAAAAAGTCAATTCACCTGGTATCGAATGAGGAACTATCGAGTAGGAAGACTATAATGCGATTGAAAGGGAAGAAAAGTGTGATAATTACGAACAGATTTTACTGCGAATTATTGAAAGAATTTTAAAGTGAATTCAATCTGAAACGAAGCGAAGGCAACGGATCCGATGTTTTCAGTGGGTCTGCAGTTAATCGAAAAATAAATCCAAGGTTTAAAATAAAATTAATGACATTGTAAGTATGCAAGATTCAATTTAGAATAGATTGATAATTATAATATTGAGCTGGGTTATAATATTTATGCAATAATTCTAATTTCAATTATAATCTGAACTTGCTAAATTATTCACCACTTGTCCAGGTATGACAATATGTTCCAGGCAGGACTATATCAACAGAATGTCATTGAGTACTTGAGAATAATAAATAGATTAAAAAATATTAATACAAAATATAAAGATTTGTCCGAAAATGAAAGCCCGGATTCAGTTGGCGTTGAATTGAAGAATATTTCGTTTGTTTTTATTGTTTTGTTTTATGGCTTTTGTTTTTCATTTCTATACTTCTTATTGGAATCTATATTCAATTCAAGTATAAAATATATATTTTATTTAATAATCAATACTCACTTAAGTCATGTGAATTGAATTATAGTGTTTAAGAACTAATTGTACTCTAGTCTTTTTATAAATGACCTCGCCCTTTATTAACATTCATGGTGCCAACCAGTCTGGAGGACAGATAGGTGGCTTTTGTATATAAGGTAAGTATGATTTAGGGGGTCAATGTATTTGTTTCATTTTGCTCAAACAAATACAGTGACCCCTTAAATCATACTTACCTTCTATACAAAAGCAACCTATCTGTCCTCCAGATTGATGTCACGGGCCCTTGATATCATTTGCATTAACTTACCTTAACTTTAAATCTATTTACTAAAAATGTTTTTGAAATGAATTTCAGTTTTTTAAATTGTATTTAATATGAATCTGTGATAAATCAGTCGAAAATAATCCAATTGTCTTAAACAAAAATAAATCTCAATATTATTAAAAATCAATCGTTTTATTGTCTGTCTTCTGATACAGTTGCGCAACTGGGTTAATTTGAATATTCATATTTGATATAAGATTGTGCCAGATAAATTTATAAAACAAAATATATTACCAGTCTCCAGAACACGGCGGAAGAGGGTGCATATCTGTCTGGTGCGATCAATGCAAAAACAGGGGAGTTGACACATCAACTCAATAGTTAGCATGTTAGCTTTCAATCTCAGTTCAACACTTTTTTGAACTTGCAACATATGAATTCGCATACTTGAACTTGACGTGCGAGCAGACTATTGAGTTAGTGTTGTGTTCACATGTGCTCACACATATAAGCCCCCATTTTTTCTTCTATTGGTGCCAGACTGCTATTGACCCTCTTCCGCCGTGTTTTGGAGACTGTATATTACAAATAGAATTTCGTTAGCATAAATTATACTAGCAACTAATAGTTTATGGAAAATTAACCTGAACTTCAATAATAATCATGATAAGCATAGTATGAGCTGAATATAATGGGTATTCCATCAGAATCTGTCGCAATGTCTATCCGTTTGCTTACAATTGACATATTTTAATGTTGGTAAAATTTACTTGAATATTTTTGTTTTAAATTACTCCTAAGGATGATAGAAATGAAGGTATTCTAGCTCTGATGTGCCCAAATTGGTTTATCAGGGTGAAAATGGGGGTTTAAAATATGGGTTGAAAATCAAAGAATTGCAATATTTTTATGAGAAAACGCAATACTTGCAAGTACTCTATACTGAAGGTTATAATCAAGTAAAATGCATAT
>JAQIWA010001352.1:0-19006 GCA_034693305.1 Eueremaeus valkanovi | reverse complement strand
TACTGATCCCCACTGACCTATACTGACACCTAATGACTCTTACTGACCCTTACTGACCTCTACTTTATCCTTTCTGTAATCTAAAGTAAGGCAAAGGGAGGCAAAAAAGAAGTTAGGACTGTAGAGGTCAGTTAGGGTCATTAAGAGTCATTAGGTGTCAGTATAGGTCAGTGGGGATCAGTAGGCATCAGTTTGTGTCATAAAAGGGTCAATAAGGTCAGTATGGACAGTAGGAGGCGAAGGGAGGCCCGGGAGGCTCCCATTCAGTCACTCCCATAATTTTGGTGTCCGACCCTTTGATAATCAAAATCAAACTGAAGCTGTGCCGCACTATTGGTTGCTAATTGTGGTAGTACCTTGGTATTGTTTATACTTACAATTGTCCAGATCATTGTCATGTTATGCTGATATTTAATCCATAAAAGATTCGTTACAACCAGTGAATGGGACTGAAAGTTGTCCAGAGCATGTTTTATGCCCCACACATATTGACAAAAATGGGTTAAAAAGTAATAAAAACTTATTTCTGTTAACAGTTTTTCGCATAAATAATAGTCAAATGGTTTTGATTTTCTTCTTCAATAAACTTATTTATTTTTGATCAAATGGCTAAACCAGCACATTCTCACATTCTCTACACTACCAGCACATTCTCACATTCTCTACACTACCAGCACATTCTCACATTCCCTACACTGACCCACACTAACCATTCACCACATATTATATCTTATTTGAGTAAATGAATGAGACAGCAGACTCTATAAAATATATAGAATATATGTTCGCCTGTGACTAAATGGCCCAATAATCCAGATCCACATACAGTATAACCGGGTCTAATGTGAAAGCACTGGTATTTGTAGTTCTCTGGCATTTTGTTATAGGCTTATAGCGATCGTCAATCGGAAGGAGTCATAACGAGTCTATTGAGTGAAGATTGCGAACAGAGTTCAAATGTTAGTCTTTGAACAATTGAAACGAGATGTGCAAGGGCAGTAGAAACAAAATATCCCTGAGTTTTGAAGTGGCCGGTGAGTTTTGATAACCCCTTAGATTGGCGAAAAATTGTAGCCCAAATCCGTTGACCAAATAGGTACCCCATCAATTTTGGAAAAAAATTCAAAATACCCCCATTTTGGACCTTGCACATTCGTATTTGAAACACTGTTTGCATTGTTTTAGTAGAACATAACTATTGACTGATTAGTGAGTATTTGCTTTGGATTAGAATTTAGAGATAAGGACAGAACAGACAGAACATAGAGAACATACAGAACATACTGTCGGTTACATACAGTCTGTTTCACTTCACGTATAAGAGAATGTCTCAGATTATTGATGTTATTGTATAATAAATCAGTCAATATTCGACTAATCTTTTGCATATGACTTGATTTGGCCAGGAGCCAATTAGAGCCAATTAGAGCCAATTAGAGCCAATTAGGTTAACGCATAGTAGACATACAGTCTTTTAAAATATTTGGCCTCAATGTAAAAAACCAGAGCTTCGGCGCACTATTCATACGAATTGTGTGTAAATCAAGGATAGAATAGATAGGTAGGTGCCTATGCGGGTGCCAACAATCAAAAAGCAGATGCGACATGATGACCAGGCAACATGAAAGACTTGGCTAAGAAGTTGCTTTACTGTAAGCCTTAAGTTTAAAGTTGAAGGCATTTGTGAGAGAATATGCTTCACATATACACTATTATACGAACGGTCTGTCTCTTAGGGCAATGTATTTAGGTTTGACTGAATGTCTGCATTTCCAATGAAATACATTATGGCTCGGATAGTAGTCAGAGCATACGAGTGCCAATTGAGTAAGATATACTGTAGGAATAGTCTTATACCGGTAATTGTGCTGTACACTATTTACACTACTGTATGTAACTATGTATTCAATATACATATCAATGCATATACTGTACAGTAGATTAGTCTACAGAACAGTAGTCTTACAGTTAGTATAATTTTGAGTTCCCTTTACTGGAGTTGAGTTGACTTTACTATCCATTGGTCTAATAATTGGATAAAATTGAGCTAAAAATCAATTCAATTGACGACAAAAGCATTAAAATAAGGAAGAAATTAGAAATGAGTTGTTATCAGAATATTTTGAATCCAATAGTGTTACAAGAAATGGCCCGAAACTGGATTAAAGAGGACTTATCCAGGTGTGAGCCCATATCAGTCAGTCAGTCAGAATTGAGTAAAAATTATGTTTAGTTTTGATTTTCAAGCAATGGTTGCGAACGACACGGAAGTCGTGGCAAAGATATTATGCAAAAGCGATGGCGTTTTGGCCGGTATTCCATTCGCGAACGCAGTCTTCCATGAGTTGAACTGTTCGCCCAACTGGTTCTTCAAAGAGGGCGAGCATCTAAAGGGCGCACCAGTCACTGAAGTTGCCTATGTTGGAGGACAGGCCCAGTCAATACTGTTGGCCGAACGTGTCGTTCTCAATGTCCTGTCGCGCTGTTCGGGTGTGGCCACACAGGCCAGACGCGCCAGACACCTGGTCGACGCCATTGGTTGGAAGGGCTTAATCGCCGGCACCCGAAAGACAACGCCTGGCTTTCGGATGGTTGAGAAGTATGGCCTAATCATAGGAGGCGTAGGTATGAGACCATACCGTCGATTGTCTGATCAATAGCTGAATAATTGATTAATCAATTGGTTTGTGATTTGTCTGAAGCGACGCATCGCTACGACTTGTCTCAGGCGGTGATGCTTAAGGACAACCACATTGCAGTGGCCGGCGGATCCATTGCCAAAGCCGTGTCTGCCGTCCAATCGATCAAAGACTTTGTATCCAAGATTGAGGTCGAGTGCAGAGACTTAGAAGAAGCTAAAGAAGCGGCCGATTCGGGCGCAGATATAATAATGTTAGACAACTTTGACGCACAGGCAGTGCAGACCTGTGCCAACTATTTGAAGGCTAACTGTGTGAAACCGAATCGAGAGCTTCTGGTGGAGGCCAGCGGTGGCATCACATTGGATAATGTGACTGATTTCGCGGGACCGGACGTCGACATAATATCGTTGAGCGCATTGGTCCAGGGCTACCCCAGCGTTGACTTCTCTATGAAAGTGCTGAGGCCTCAGATCTGAGTGCAATCCAATCCGATTTCAACATTTGGTTGGTTTATATATACCGTATATACAGTACATATGTATTGAAACATATATTGAAATTCGATAAACGATTGAAAAGATTTATACTTTTATACGAAAACTGTTTAATCATTTAATCGTCGACTAAATTGAAATTATTTTAGAAATTAATTAAATTTAAATTCTTTTACAAATAATAGCCAATCAATCGATACAATTGAACGACCGATCGCTTAATTGATTCTATAATAAGACAATAACTGTTAAGTCATGTCTTAACTCAAGACTAACTCATAATTAACTAAAGGGATGAAAGAGTTTGCGCACTATTTAACTGATTTGTTGTTTTGTTTGAATTATAATTATAATAATAATAATAATAATAATAGAAATTTAGATAACAATTGAATCGATTTGTTTCCATACGATTCTAATGATTCAAATCTGAGTTGAGGTCAAATCGAATCCGTATTTAAATCCAAATCCTTTTGATATTAATTTAAAATCTAATAAACGCTATGTTTAGACACCTATAGAGAGAGAGGGAGTGGAGAGAGAGGGAGAGAGAGAGAGAGGGAATGAGCGAAACAATTGCCGGTAATATTAGTTACCAATACTCGTACCGGCGTTGGCATTGAAGGAAGCGCTGGCCAATGCGTTCTGCGCGGCATTAGAGCTGGCTATCAGTTGCACAGGTAGCAAAGCAGTGGGTCCGCTGTGATGGTTAGCTTGCGCTGAACTATGACTCAGTGCGTGTAAGGGTCCTCCATGGCCGCTGTGGTGGCCGGCAGTCATTGCCTGGCCGTTGGGCAGTATAACTATGTTCTGAAAGGTTTGGCCGGAACTGGAGTGATGTCCGACGTTTGGGTTCTGTTGGTTATGTGGAGACGCAGTCACGTTAGCGTACATTACTGTCTGCTGAGGGGTAGGTGTCGGCGGTTGGTTCGGCTGATGATGAACAGGTGACGGCGCCGGACCCGCGTGCAGAGGCGTCGTTGGCGTTTGCGACTGCGGAGTACTGTGACCCGAGTGCTGACCACTGTTGGTCATATGCTGGTGCACTTGTGCCTGAGATACCAAGTGCTGGAGTCCAGCTGATGAGGACGGGTAGGACAGGACAGGGAATGGGAGAGAATATTAGATTAAGTGATGCAATACATGAGATTGGATGCCAGTCTGTAGGACTGTATGAGTACTCACTGGCATAGATGTGCTGCAGTTGCGAGGGATCGTATTGGACCGCATGAGGCACTGCCATCTGCATTGCCGCCGAGTGCTGTGGCAGGACATTCATGCGCGGGTGGAACTGCTGATACATGTGCTGATACATGTGTTGGGGCGGCGCCTGAGGCGAGACCATGGCAGTGGTCATAGCTGACTGGCCATAGCTGACGGGTATCTGTTGGGGTGCGGCGATGGGTGCAGTGGCCAGCACAGGATGACCTGTGACAGCGGCCGCCACGTGAGCCGACGGCTGTGAGAAGTCGTGTCGAATGCCGTGACTGGAGTACTGTTGCGGACCTTTACTCCGGAAGCCTCGCTGTTGGCTGTTGTGGTTCGACTGCGTGAACGTCGGCGCCATTGCGGCCACATTTGTCATCAGATATTGGTTGGGCCCTAAGGGAAGTGTCAGACCCGGCGGCAGAACATTATACTGGGGCTGGAGTTGCATCAGTGGGTTCTGAAAGCGCGCTTGAGATGGATGTGCCGACTGCTGGCCCATCGGTGACTGCTGGTTGTGGTTGTGGCCCATATTGTGCGGCCCGGACTGGTGTTGGTGCTGATGAGTCATGTGGTGGCCACTGATAGGCACAGACACTGTCGACGATGGGGTCGACGCCACAGAGGGAGGAGTGGCCGACGGGTTGAGTGGAGTCATCGGAGAGCGCGGCGTAAATGTCTTGGCGTTCGGATTGAGTGTCGACTTCTTTGCGATTTCACTTTCGGCCACACCGGAGGGCGAGTGAGCACTGCCTGTAGAGTCGGTGCCTCTTTTGGGCTCAGTTGTAGTCAGTTCGCGCACATCCCTCCCATCCCTCACTTCCTTCTCAGTACTGGACTGTTCGTCAACACTCTGTTGGGCCACAGAATCCGATTTGGAATCGGCTTTCACGGGTGGTGTCGACTCCCGTCGGTCTGCGTTCACCGGAGACTTACTCTTAGCGCTGATACCACTGGTCATCAGTTGTTTGCCGGAGTGTGTCTGAGCTGCCGGTGCTGCATGAGATGACCTGTCCTGACACTCATTCTGGACATCCCTTTGCGTCTCTTTAGATGTGTCGACAGCAGAGGCACTACCAGTGCCGCCGCCACCGCCACCTGCACCAGCAGCAGCACCCGTTCCACTGGAAGGCAATTTAAAGTCATTGCTAAACCTCTTCAAGTCTGCGGTCATCTCATCCTTGCGTTTGGTCGGCGCCATTGGCCGCCTATTCTCGTTAGCAGTTCTTTGTGGCAGAGGTTGGCTTTGATGCGGTGCCGGCGCCTGAGTCGGGTGAGCTGTTGAATGCGGCCCCGTTTGAGGCTCTTCGCCGTCCGCTTTCGAGTAGGACTGACTCGAGAGGGCATAACCCGATAGCTGTTCGTCTCTATATGACTGGCCTTTACTATGCGTTTGGCTCTGATATGAGGAACAGGTATTTGTTGGCGAACCGGTGGCCGCAATGGATGTACTGTTCGATTGTTTACTATAAGTGTTGTTTGAGTTCTGTTTGTTCGCTGAATGGAATGCTGGCGAAGCACTGGCCATAACATTGGTCACCAGTGCCGGCCGAGTGGATCGCTGGCCAGGAGGTCCGCTATTGATGGCTGTGGCCGGTATGGTATTAGTTTTGCGAGCGTTGCGCTGATGTCTGCCCGGGAGGCTGTCGCCAGGCCTGACCACTGCGCTATACCTCTCCTCGTCGTCGGCGTCCTCTTTAGCGTATCTGTCCGTTCGGAAGGAATCGCTTTCAATCTCGTGAGCGATCTTTTCTGCCTCTCTCTGCCTCTGCTCGTAGTCCTGGCCCTCGCCCTTCACTAATGGAATACTGCACCCAATGGTAGCAATCGTATGAAATAGAAGAGAGGGTTAGGTTAGTGTCGGCATAAGGTTTGATTGAAGTGCCGTATGGGTGCACACCCTTACGTATTACGTCATTATCTTACGTATAGTCCTTGAGGTTGGGGTCGTAAGTGCTCTTCACTTGGAACCGGGTCTCGTTGGTCTTGAACATCTCATCCGGGTCCCAGCCGTTCTGTGCACTGCTTGTCACTCCGTTGTGCGAGTCTTCCAGCTCTGCCAACTGGTCCTCGCCATCACCCGACCCGTCCCACGGGACCAGTTCTTTGTCGCGATTCAGTTGTCTCGAGTCGTAACGACTGATCTCTGCGTCGGTCAGCAAATGGGCTGAAATGCAAACAATGAGACCAACAATGCGTTCAATCAGATCAACAAAAGCGGACAAAATGGGCATTAGTTGTGACAAAGAGTGGCACACATTGACAGTAGAGGGAAGGGACACAAACAGCACATTAAGCGTTTGCTAGACAGACCAATGGCCCAATGGATCAATGGTCAAATGGAAACCTACCCTTAGAAGTGGCGAAATCCAAGTCAACGTTAAGAGCGTTAAGTTTGACCACATCTTGGAATTTGAATATAACTGTTTGCGACACTCGATGGTTGGCCTCAAGACTGGCCAACAAATTGCCGATATTTGTACCGTTTGTCGCAATAGGAATAGCGTTGGCATCGATTGCATCAATTTTGGTCACGTAATCGATGACTAACTCGAACTGTGGTTCAGAGCAGACATCAGACATATGAGAGACAAATAGAGATATAATTGAGAGAAAGGCATCACTACTACTACTGGTACTACTGCTGGTACTGGTAGTATGACAAGCACTAGCACTACAATAGTAACTCAGTGGACAGAGTGGACAGGGTGGACAGACCTCTGGGGAGAAGGTCCTGAGCACGCCTTCATATTTGGTTCCGTCTTTCACTTGGATTTGGACGAGACATCCGATCAGAGAAGTGGTGCAATGCATGACTCGGCCATTAAAGTAGACGCCTTCGGGTGTCGGAGCCGACAGATCGGTCGATGACTTTTGTCTCATTTGGACTTTGCTGTGGATGTGGTCAACAAGTAGTCAATCAGTTATTGAATAAAGGCTTTGCTTTGAATTGATTGGCAATCGATTCGATTGAATACCTGTTTATGTTCTGCAGCGAAGAGTTTGTGTGCGAAGACTGAAGTGTCGAACGATTTTTGTTTCGTTTATTACTATTTGTATTCATTTCTCTCTTTTTTCCTTTTCTTTTGATTTATTTCAAAACACTTTTTGTTTTATATATTATTTATATGACTTCAGACTTATTGTTGTTATTATACTATTATTGGTATTATTATTATTATTATTATTACTATGTTTTGACTTGAGTTCAATCAAATATAAATTTATATAAAATTAATTAATATTTAATAAAATAAAAACAATAAAAGCGTTTTTGAGATTTCATTAGTTATGAGTGAATTAGAAATTAATATCAATTGAAATAAAATCGCAGTTAAACTCAAATCAATTGAATTCAATATAATTGTCAATTAATTGTCTTAATATCAAAGTCACAGTTAATAGAGTTGTCGACACAATAGTCACAACAGAGAGAGAGAGAGAGAGAGAGAGTGTGTGTGTGTCTGTGTCTGTGTGTGTGAGTGACCGCTAATACAATGTCCAAATTGATTGATCAGATGGTGTCCTCCACTGCACGCACAGTAAGCATGAGTGAAGTCAATCAGTTATAACAATAATAGAGTATATAATGAATACAATTATTATTATTATTATTATTATTGCAATCAATGGCTGTATTGTATGTATCAATGATTTGCCAATAATTGTCTTCAATTCAATCAATGGTCTAATGTCTGCAACAGATCCGTATCAATAGACAGACCATTGGCTATGAGTCGAGTCAATCGGTCAGTGCGTGTGTGTGTGTGTTGTGTCAGTCAGACTGTCAGTGCGTCTGTTGGTTCGTTCGTTCGTTGGTTTGTTTGTCTGTCTGTCCGTCCGTCCAATCAATTGTCTGAATGGTGTGAATGAGAGGAATACTGATTACTATTATTACTATTATTAGTATTATTAGTATTAATATTAATATAATTATTATATTAATTGAATTGAATATTAATATGAATATCGACTGAATTGACTGATTGAGTGATAGAGCGAGTGAGGAGTGAATGCACTTTACGTTTACTTATATTTATTACAAATTCTTAGTTAACCTAATATTTAGGGCTTTTGGGCCGCAATAGCAATGCATAACATCTAATATGGCGGACAAACAGACAGTCAGTGACCCAATCACTCAACAGAACAGAACAGATGAGATGAGAGCAGAATCCGAATCCAATGCTATTCTAACATATAGTCTAATATAACAGTCATATCATAACAACAATTGTTACGCCAAATAAAATAGTTCAGCACTCGTTCACACTCTACACAATGTACGTACAGTACGTACAGTCCGTACAGTACGTCCACTCTATCAGTGGTTCTGTGGTTAGACTCACCTCACTGTCCATACAATCAAATAATGTTGTGTTTAGTTTCAGTTACAAGTTTGTCACTGTTTACTGTTGGTCGCAGTTTTTATCTCCACTTTCTTTAGAAGTTGGGGATTATAGATTCGGTCGGTCGTGGCCACCCCCCCCCCCCACCCCCGAGAGAAAGAAGGGAAGGCCTTTACTAACAACCGGATAGATGCTCAGGCTAGAGAGGTCTTTGCTAACAACGAGGATTAGTTGGAGAAAATGATGAAAAAGTAGTAGAAATGTAGATATTTGATGTAGGTCGGTAGAGGAAGGTCGAAATTTAATGAAAAACTAGATAAATAGCTCAAAATTTGATGAGAAATAGGGAAAAAGATCGAAATTTGATGTAAAAGTAGAGAAAAAGGTGAAAAAGTAGGAAATGACTGGAGACTAGGAAATGGCTGGAGTAGGCTAGAGAATGGCTGGAGAAGGCTAGAGAACGGCTGGTGTAGGATAGAGAATGACTGTAGTAGGCTAGGAAATGGCTGGAGTAAGCTAGAGAATTGCTGAGGTAGGCTAATAAAGGGCTGGATGTCGAGGAAAAGCTGTATAAGTTCTATAAGTTTCCGAAATATTCGTCCCATAGATTCATAAATTATATTTACTATTATATAATATCTACTAAAATCAAACTAATCATTGGGAAAGTGGTGATAACATCATACTGTTCAGCTTGTTTGATTTTCTCTTCTGCAAAATATCACCTAGGACATATACAGGGAAAGTTTTCTTTGGCGCACACTTTGAAACTCATATTACCGAAAAACTACTAGGGGTACAATATTGATACTGGTCTTATTTGAAAGAGGGTTAGTGGGGGTTTGATAAAAATTATATATGAAAAATATCCTTGCACAATTCAAGGCGCTAGATTCAAAAATGCTGACATATTGACTTTTCTATTGAGACCGCAATAGAAAGTTATATTAGAAATCATTTCAATACAGATAATACAGAAACACATTATGTAATCCAAAACCCTTTTTCCTTTCGCTTGCATTCTATTGATTTAAAACTGCAATCTAATGATTCATATCCTCTCTTTAGCTCAAAAACCTATTGTTTTTCAGTTCAATTCAATTACTTCAATGTTAGACTTAAAACCTAAAAGTTGTGCGAATTTTAAAGAATATTTTTAATAAAGTGTTTAATGAATAAAAAGTGTTAAGAATTTGATTCACTTGTTGTCCGCTCTACTCATTGACCGCCAGAATAACATATTCTGCGGATTCTGTTTAAGAAGAAGTGATAGGTTTGTAACCACTCTCAGCCTCAGACCTGTTCGGTAACTCTTCCGAACCCTTTCCACAGTCTGACGGTCACAATAGATAAAGATGATCTGCAAGCGTTTCACCTGTCTTCACCATCTATCACCTGTTTCAAATTTTAAAATGATGTTTATTTATAAGCCGATGCATTGCCTATGAAAATAAATTTTGGCAAATTGAAATGTTCTTCAAATGTAATCAATTAAAATATTTTCAATTTTTTAGAACTAAATATGAATCAAAGGAAAGGATTAATATTGGAATTGAATAGCCTTGCTTATATTAATAATAAATATATTGTGGATTTGATAAATATATGGATTGAGAACAATACAATATTTATACTATCTGAATTTTGTCTCGACAACATGAAAATGATAAACAATATAAAACCAATGCTATTCGGACGGCCATCAAATCAACCAATAAATGCAATAGAATTCTATATAACGACTGAATTGTTCAGAGAAGTGTTAAAATGCGTTAAAAGCTTACACGAAACGAATCCACAGCTCATTTATAAAGACCTGAAACTAAGGAATATAATGATTTCGTATGATAACCGTAACGAATGTCATTTAAAATTAAGTAATTTTAGTTTAACTACATTTCAAAATAATAATATATCTAATTCAATAAGAGAAGCAACTATGTCAAATAGAGCAAATGAAGCTCGAAAATTTATTACGAGATATACAACAATAGCCGAAGGCAATGATTCAAGTCAAATGAGAAATACAATAGCATCTGGCAGTAAAGAGCCTGGAAATATGAATATTAGCACACAAATATATACAAGTGAAAGCGATATCTATAGTTTAGGGATGATTGCACAGGAATTGTATGGAATCGATGAGAATTTGTAAGAAAATAATTTAAATTTTTATTCTTTCAATTATAAAGAATATGATTATATATTTATTTTCCGAATATTTTCATAGCATGCGTGAAAGCAACCAAGAATTGAGCTTATTATATAATAAGTACAGAATAAATGAGATAACCAAGAGTATGCTCAATATTGATCAGAACAAAAGACCTTCTGTTCAAAATATATTGAGTTCGGTCAAAGAATTGAATACAGATATAAATTCGATTAAGTTAACTCCAGAATTCGCAGAAATTTCAGCTAAATTAGAAAAGCATGAAAATAAATTTCTATTCAATTATCTCAAACAACATATTAACTCAAACATAACTGAGCAAGTTCAATATTTTGAAGATAAATTTGATGATATTGATAAAATTGGCCAGGGTGGTTTTGGTGAAGTGTTTAAAGTAAAGGATAAAAAAGAAGGAGAAGAATATGCAGTGAAGAAAATTATGGTGAAAAGTATGTATATATTTAATACAGAGATGTTCAATGTGGGATGTCAAGTTAAATTTTCTTGAATATTTTTAGTTTCGTTGCTATTAGACTCCATAGAAGCTTAAAATCAATCCCTTCTTGACTGGTCCACCATAAAACCAAGCATTCTGCCAGTTGTTTTTCTGAGTAGAAGCATGATTTCTTGTCCTTCCCTTTCCCGAGTCCAAATCCAAGACAGAAAACATGGACGTGCTTTTGTGTCTATTTATTATTTAGTCAATTTTGTTAATTTTAAATTTAGACCTCTCTAGCAAGTCCATTGTAACAGTCATTTTTTGCATCACTTAATGTTCTATGTTGTCAAATCTTTTTGAAAATTTGTATAATATTTTTAAAACATTTTTCATTCAACCAATTTTTAGAAACAAACCAAAAAAATCTGATCTATGCCTTCAAAGAAGTAGATAATCTGAAGACAATTAAAGGTGAATATATTGTTGAGTATAAGACAAGTTGGTTTGAACAGGATACTCTTTATATACAAATGGAATTATGTTCAGACAACTTAATGAATATAATTAAACAAAAAGCTGAGGCCTTTAACAGAGTATGTGATGAACCGATGAACGCATTTGAATACTACTTATCGACAGAAATATTTCGAGAAGTTTTAGAATGCGTTCAATTCTTACACCAATCTAATCCACCGCTGATTCACAGAGACCTCAAACCACACAATATATTGATAACGTATAGCAATACAAACGGAAAATATATGAAAATATGTGATTTGGGGTTAACCACAATCCATGAGAACTCAGAGGTGTCTCATACTAAAGCTGTTGGAACAATCAAATACATTTCACCGGAATGTGCTGGATCTCATTATGGTCTCGAAGTAGATATTTACGCCTTAGGAGGCATCGCACAGGACTTATTAGACTTTGAATTATATGAGTAATAAATTTTGTTTTTCTTTTTTGAAAAGGGTTTGTCAGAGTTAGAATTTTTTGTTTCGCAATTTCGGAATCATACAAAAATTTTGTTGAAAAAATTAAAAGAAAAGTGACCAAGAATGAAAACAAGTCATAAACAAAAGTTGTCATAAGCTTCTAAATTACTTGAGATAAATAAAAATTTCTTTCGGGATAATATTTATACTAATGAATTGTAATTATTAATTAGTAATAGAAAATAAAATTGTTTGGCTCAATTATTTCAACTAGAAAAACTGTTTTGAAAATTTTGATTGAGAATTCGATATCATTGGCATTGAGTTAATGAGCTTTTCAACGCTGCAAATGAAAGGTATTCTAACTATCTTCTTAATTCACTAATAAATATTCTGGTAACTCAATGGCAATGATATCAAATTATTGATCAAATCTTTCAAACCCATTTTTCTAGTTGATAGTTGAATCAAACAATTTTATTTTGTATTTCTAATTACCATTTATTTGTATAAAAATTGTCCCGACAGAATTAAGCAATTTTTTCATGTAACTTAGAAGCTTTAACAGCTTTTGTTTAAGATTTGTTTTTGTTCTAATTCACTTTTCTTTTAATTTTTTCAACAAAATTTTTAATAGATTCTGCATCATAACTTCCTTATTATTCATGGATAATTTATCATAAAATTCCGAAAGGAAATATACTAACTTTGAAAAATCGTTTTATGTAAAATTTTGAAAATTTTCTTTTTCATTTTCGGCAAAAATTTAAGAAGATGCTTTAAATTAAATTTGCACACTTGGATTTGCATTTCTTAAATTAAACAATTTTAAAATTGCACATTTAATGCGTATAAATTTCGATATTTTTCAAACTTGCTCTTTTGACCGAAACTGATAAAAAAAAATTTATTTCAACATGCAAATATTAAAAATTTTATTAAAGAAAAGGGGCTATGATGCGTCTTCGAGTTTGCTCTTTCTCGGTGTCAATTCAAACCTTGGAAAGTGTGTGCTTTGTATATTTCATGGCTGCTAATGAAAATTACAAAAGAATAAAACTGGCGTTTAAGCAAATATATTTGGAAAATTAAATTATGTTTTGCAGGAAAACCATTTGACATATAAAAACAATTCATATATATATATTATCACGTAATCAAGCTAAATATTATTATTAACGTGATATTAGAATTTTCATCATAAAATTATATTTTGGTAAAATCATAGTTAAATAAATACAATAAATATACCATAAAATCCCACGTCTTTTGCTGTTTCAAAAAATATACAAACAAATCACATGATTATATGAATCATAAGCAGCTCTAAATATGAAAAATCAAAATTTGATAATTTGCCTTTCTACATGTTACAGTAGCCATTAGCAGCTATAAATTTGTATCCATAATGAGAAATCCCTTATTATTAATTGGCTACAAGAAAACCAAGAAACTCGAGGACACGCAGCATAGTCCCATTTCTGTTTGTTAGATTACTTAAGCATTGTTTTTCAATACATGACTATACAAATGAATTTATTTTCATCACAGCTCTAATGCTCGAATCAAATGCTCCGATTTGTTTGAGAAGAAGTTTCAATCACTAGAGAAATGTTGTGAACGGATGACTGCATACAAGTGGCGCCGAAGACCTTCTTGTGCTCAAGTGTTAAAAAAATCAAATGAATGGTCTATTAATGCATTTGATCTCAAAAAACTCGATAATTTTGATATTGTTTTAAAAAGTTTAAAAAAATATAAAAATTTATTCTTTTTTAAGTATTTAAGCGATAAATGCAAATAATTATAGAATAAAATGTATTATAATTATAATTAATATTTATTGTGTACATAAAACAACTCGATTGAGCACTTTGTTAGAAAAGTTGATTTCCTTTTGCTTGTAAAATAAAATCATAAAATATTAATTGTATATTTACTAGAAATATTAAACAAATTGTAACTTTATAATTTAATTAAACATAAATTCAAATGTCAATGCTATTGATTAGTAATCACGGTTATTGTTTATACCTTGCATTGTATTATAACGGGACGGCACTGATCTTACATATATTACTGATATTTTTCTCAAGCTTCATTTAAGTGTGACAGTGGATTCTTTGTCAGGCTGTATTATAACTCATTTGACCTTTCACTTATTTTAAAAATTCATTATAAAATTAATCGATTTTCCGTTAATGCTTTATTTCAGAGATGGCGAGACTCGACGACTCTAGGGGAGGGTACAATGGCGGATTTTTTCTAAAAACCTGAGGGGGCTAGGGAAGGGTATTTTGAAAAACAAGATGGCCGCCACATTGGCCAAAAAATGGCGTTTAAAGTCAAAAATGGCCGATTTTGACCGAATTTCGATCAACTTTGGCTTAATTAAGCTAAATTTTTGCACAATTTAGCATTAATTCACTTAAATTAAGCTTAATTTTGTTGAATTTAAGCTAAATTTAGCCGAAATTCAGTAAAAATCGTCCATTTTAACCAATATGGCGTATTCGGCGCCATTTTTGTTATAGGTGGCCGGCAAAAAGTCTAGGTGGGGTCCTTCGTCGCTTCAAAACCTAGGGTGGGAATTTTGCCGATTCTCAAGCCTAGGGTGGGTATTTTGGCTAGAACCCTCTCGCCATCTCTGCTTTATTTGAATGGAATTCAGATTGTTCAAGCTGATAATTTGTTTATATAAAATAAACTGTAATAAAATTTGAATTAAATATTTAAAACTACCTTTGAAATTGAAAATGAATAAATTGGTGTCTTTGAAGTTGTTTAGAATTTATTTTCTTTGCACTTTTCATTGATTTTACTATCTATAACAATAATTTATCCTGGAGGATTTTAAACTTGCCATTTAATAGTTGGTTGGTTAATAAATTGTCATAAATAACTTTAAATAAATTTAAATTTCATAATTCAAACTAAAATTGAAAATAATATTTGAAGGTTAGGAAAGCACAAGTATTTTTGCCCACCGTCAATTATGTAAAATCATATTTGAATTATAAATTAATTAAGGCGAAGTACAATGCCTGAGCACCCATAGTTACAGGAAAGAAGTTAACACAATGTGAAGATATTCATCCCAAGTTTTATGATCTTGTTAAAAATCATGGTTTGACAAAGATACAAACAGACCATTGTTATGATCGCATTGCTTATCATGAAACATCTTGGGTCGGTTTTGACGACCCTAACGAAGCCTTCGAATGAGTTATAAAACTTTTATTTAATTAAATGTTTAGTTAATTATAATTATCTAATTTTTGACTAAAGGAAGAGTAAATGGGTTCGGGATAATGGATCCGCAGGTATAATCATTTGGGAGATTACCATATTTCTAGATCGTATTGTTAAACTGGATGTTTGAATGGCTGGCAAAGCATACAGGAAGACGCAGGTCATCTGATGAATGGCATGAAAAAGCTTGGAAACATTTTTAGTCCTGTATCAATTTAGTTGACTTGAATTCTTTGTTGTTTTTTAATAAACTGTAATAAAAGTTGAAATTAAAATTTAAAACTAACCATTTTATTAAATAATAATTGTCGGGAAAGGTACGACAATTGTTTTTTGCTTTAAATATTTATATTTAATTTATAAAAATTGAAAATTTTTAAAAATAAATTAATTTCAAAATGATGTAAGAATTTTTTACTTTACACAACTTTGTTGACTATAATACTTATAGTATTTTGCGAAATCCTAAAGAAATACAATTTCTTGGGAATGTCTACCACCCAAGGAGTATGGCAATTTCTTCAGTGAGATATGTCGTTCTGATTGCAAGTACCCTGATCGTTGATAAATTCAAGTACAAACGAAGATCAGGGTGAAAAATTAACTAATAGTTGCTTAAATCGAATCGGAATAAAAATGAATCTGTTTATGAAAAACTGACTTAAGTTTAAATTTTATTTTCAAAACTTATAATATATAAGGACTATATATAAAGACAATATAAAGATATAAGTCAATATATAAAGACTTTTCTAACGATTGTCCGCCAATACTGTACAGAGGGTATATTAAATGTGTGCTCAATTATCAAACATTTCACAATCAGGGTGCTATGTATTTTTCTTGATTTTATTGTTGAGAATTAACATTCAATACATACATGTATGTAGTATAAATACACAATTGTAGCGGTGAATGAGCACTAGAAGGGATAGTGTAGACTGCTTTACAAATAGTATTAAAACTGTAATTATATTCACAACTATTTCTATAATATATTGTTATTTTTCAAAATAACCAAATGATTTAAAAACGGACCGAACTTCTAGATTTTACATTCAAAATAAATTAAATTGACCCACATATCATTGTTTTTTTCATTAAATTAAAATTATATGGAACAACTATTTTAACCTTGGCTGTTCCAAATGCGCCGAAATTTCACTCATAAAGTTCGGCTCAACATGAGGTAAGAAATAACACAATTCTAGAAGAAAGGCTAAGACAATTAGGACCTTGCAATGATTGTTTAATTAATTTTAGCTATAGCGCGGTTAAATTAATAAGTCAAATCTTCAGAATTGAATTCTGAGTGCAATCTTGGTTGTGCTTATTTCCTGTAAATTATTTTGAAATAAAAACAAAATTTATTAACTATAAGAATAGAAAACAGAATATTCTAACAAATGGTAGCTGTCAAGGGCAGAGAAATATACCTAGATATTTTCATCTTAAATATCATTATTAAAAGAATGATAGAAATGGAGGTAAAATTACTCTGATGTGCCCGCGTAACTTTATCTGGGTGAAAATTGGTGATTAAAAATGAGTTATAATTCTGATAAACGCAATATATCTATGAGAAATTGTAATAATTTTAAGTACTCTATACTCTATTTTAAGTACTAATAACTTAAGATTATAGACAAGCTGAATGTAAGATGGGCACGGTGGTGTAATGGATAAGGTAAGTAACACATTTCACGCAGAGAAACTGTAATTTAATGTTTAACGTGGATTAGTTATATTCAAATAAAAAGCCAAGAATGGCTTATATGGGACGGGAAGCGGACCCGAGACATTTATTTTTAAACGTGAATTGAAGGATTATTTTCATGAAAAATAATTTCTAAGGCTATAAAATTTAAAATAATGACCGAGATATCTATTATAAACAGTGTGTATACTGTATGAAGACCATAAGCTTTTGCATCAGGTAATTTAAGAAAATTTTAAGCGAAATTATTATTATTCCAGTTAATATTTCTACAGTAATATAAAAATATTTTTATTAATTCTTATATTATAGAGTGTATATCACAACTTAAACCTTTTAAAAGTTAATCATGGTGAAAATATTAAAGCAAATGAAGATAAAAACAAATTTAATAATTAATTATCCTGCTAATCATATAACAATTCGAAAGCACAAAATATAATTAAAATCTTATTTGCCTAGACTTTTACCCTTATTGCGTGTTGACAACAATGACAGACAAGAAATGAAAGAAAAGTGTTATACTTTAAGGTGCGAACTCTGTATTTATATCAATATGTGATTTAATACTATTAAAAAGAAATTTAAAAAAATTATTAAAAAGGAAATGATTTGTCACTAATTTTCTTCACTATTATCTAATGAGAAATAATTATTAGAAAATAAATTTAATCTGTAAAAAACAAAATGAAGTTGTTGATCTTATGTTCAGCCATCTTGGTCATTGTTGGTCAGTTCGATGCTCGTGGCAAGTTTAATTTTGGATTATTACATAAAATTGAATTATATAAACAAAATTTCAATAAAATCAATAATTGACTTATAATTTGTATTGCACCAGGATGCATGAATGGCAGACCAGACGATTGTGGCACTGCATGTCCAGACACGTGTGAGAACTATAATAAATACCCACCAGTGACACCAGTGGCATGTACTTATAATTGTGTGCGCGGCTGTACTTGTAATCAAGGTTTCGTAAAACTTAACGAGGAGTCAAATATTTGCGTCCGACCCGAAGAGTGTCCCGATTGGGTGGCATGGATGGCAAGGATTTCGCGATGGAAGGCAAAATCGACAGGCATGGACCAAAGATAAAGAAGAAAGAGGGTCTATTCGAATAAACAATAATTTCATAAAAATCAATATTGTACGGGATCATTAATACACATTTGTAGCGATGAATGTGCACTAGAAGGGGTAAACTTCATCAAACAATATTCAATTATAAATTAAATTATATTTCCAACTTTTATCATCTGAAACAAACTGGAATTCATGTCAAATGAATTTTTCAAAATATAAAGAATTGATGTTATTTTTTTGTGAAAAAATTGTAACAATAATTTTTTTGGCAAGATAGAACTTCAACTGGCAGTGAGTTATTATTGGTTGAAGCACAAAAAAAATATCTGCTCAGGAATATAAAAAATTTACCTTTCTAACTATTAATTTTGGATTTCCGATTATTACCACATAATCGATAGGAAATTAAACGGCTATTATATTTTGAAAAATCATATCAAACAAAAATTATAAAAATAATTTATTTGACAAAAGGTAACAGATCAATTAACTGATAAGTTCTAATTCTAAATATAATGATTAAGACAAAAAATAGTCCTGTTTTGCCAGCTTTCCAATTATTTCTTTACAATTTAATGGTTAGTTTAAAACATTTAATTCATTTTTTATTACAGTTTATTCCAATCAAAGAATAATTTTCTTAATCATAATACTGTAGGAATCATAAGAATAAGACAGGTACTTTTGGTAGTCAAGAACATTTATTAAAA